>CM033460.1:3218454-3267509 GCA_019425755.1 Amaranthus cruentus | reverse complement strand
AATTTGGAATATATTGATAGTAAAGAAGAAACAGCAACACTGAAACTTGGGAACCCCACAGCCTCCGGCATAAAAAAACCCCTAGCGGGAAAAAAGCCTTCGGAATAGGGGACCAAGAGACAGGCCACTCATAACAGCATAGGAGTGGACTATGCATCACCATACAGCTCTCCAATTCTACATCTAATACACCAAAACAATTCTACATCTGCGGCTCCTCCACGGGCACAGACTCCCGTATTTTTTTCCTCACGTTTACCAATGGCAGGCAGATTTTTCTTCTTGGCCAAAGTCTCCTCTGCTGACCTTATGACGAGAGGAACATCAATCATTATTCTGCGGACCTAACTAGTGCTGCGCTTGCTGCATTTGAAGAAGACGACTCCCTCTTCCTTTTCTTCTCTTTCTGCTCTTCCTTCTCTTCTTTCTTCTCTTCTGCTTCTTTCTTCTTCTACTTTGGAGGGATCAACCTCTTGGTTTCATCAGGAATCTGAAATTTTTTACGTTCTTCGAGAAGCCTTAAAGCTTCTTCAGTAGAAGGTACTACATCTAGTCCCTTGGTTGTAGTAACAGAATCCTAATACAAAAACGAGTTTAGTCATGGAATATAAAGATGAGGAAAGAACATAAGTACACAGTGTTTACCTTGGGGGTGGTAGGGAACGGTCTTACCGCGGGTCTCTGACTTGGACCCTGGGTGAGCCGCATCATGTTAAACTTCTTCATGAGTTCGGGGTGTTTTTTTTCCGCTAATTCTCTTTAGCAATCCCTGAAAAGAAAAAACAAGGTAAGAACACAAGTATAAAAACGAACAACAGGTAATAGTTCTCCTTACTTTTATCAATCGATAAGCTAATTTAGAATGTTGAGAGGAGATCCTCATTCCTAAGCTCTGCTGGTGAAGGAATCCAATTGAATTGGACATACATAGGTTTCCTATCAAACTGCACATCCATCTTTGCATACTCGATAATTACCGCATCAATTATAGAATATTGCGGGATCCCATTGTTGAGACCCGTAAGGTTAGGATTAATGTCAAAGGAGGTTTTAACGTTCCATCCTTTGGAACAATATAAATATGCGAACTTTGTTCTATAATTCCTTTGGTTGTCCGGAAGGTCGTGGACTATCTTCAGTCCACGACGGTGGGTAAAAGTAACCCAGCCGCAGCCAAATTCCTGTGAGTTATTGATAGCGGATTTCTAACGCGTCGTTAAACACTAGTTACCAAAGCTATACAAACAATATTTATAACACCCTATTACAACTATAGTGAGTATAGAGGTAAGTTGGGGATCGAACCATAAGGACAAGGCTAGGCAAGGTTAAGGGCTAGGTGTAGAGAAGGTAGATGGCATGTGAGAAGGGCGTGTGATCTATACTACAAAGCGATAAAGGAATAACAATAAGCAATAGGAAAAAAACAGGGATGTTGAGGATTCACCCTAGGTCGGTTCTATGTTCTCATGGAAAGCTAGGTCAAGGGAGATCGAAAGTAGATCGATCGAGACACTCTAGATAGCGAGGGAAATTTGGTGACATATAGCCATGCGAACGACCCATAATCGCCCGATGTCTCATCAAGAGTGGCAGGACAAGATTCGCATCGAATATCAATCAAACAATCCACAACAAACCTCAACCCTAATCTAGCATATGAACAACATTTACCAAAACTAGGGTTTCACCAAACCAAAACCCTTAAGAGAACTACTACAAAGAAAATGAAATAAGACATGGAAATAAGCATTAGGGCAAGATGAAAACTAGCAATAAGCAAGAATAAAGCAATAACTCTAACTATCAACTACTATACAAAGCAATAAGAAGAACAAAGACAAGATTGAAGGAGAAAACAATAAACAAAGCAATAATCAAAGTAAGTAAGATGAAAGCATTAAAAGGCATGAATGAAAGATAAACAAAGGAATAAATCAATAAAGAAAGGTAAACTTACAATAACTTGAAGGGAAATGAAAGATACAATGCTTGAAATGTAAATGAGAAAGCTTTAAATCTAATCAAGACATGAGAATTTCATTCAGAAAAGAGCCCTTACATAGCCTGTACAAAGTGGGGGAAATAGCCCTAAAACATCCTACGTGGAATAGACTTGCGAAGAATAAAACAGCGCTGATTTTAAATTTCATTCGACCGAACCAGGTGGGCCATTCGCCCGAATTAATCCATTCGACCGAATGCAAGATCATTTGGTATTTCCAGTGGGTTGGCAAATTTGATCCTTGGCTCTCTAGCATTCATTTGCTTGAATCTTTCCTCCAATTCGCTGGAATGGGAGCTGCTCGTTCGAATGAGAGTTCCTTCGGCATTTCCAGTGTGCTTCAAGCCTTGGAGTGAAATGCAGGGCACACAATCGCCCGAATGTGGCTTGGGCTTCGGCCGAATGTAGACTTTTTTGCTCCTTTGTGGCTTTAATTAATCACCTTCAACCATGCATCACACGAATGTCGGGGTTTGCGAGGACGTTTGCGAGGACTTCGGAAAATGACTCGGGATGTTCGGAAATGCCACGAAACACGTTGTAACACCCCGATATTTCAAAACGATAGTTTTTTTAATATAGTTGATAAATTACGAGTATTATGTATATATTTTTATTATTTGGTTAGTGTGTTATGGGCTCTTTTTGGGTTGCGTCATGTATTATTCATTCTTAATAACAATTTAGACTTTTGGGCCAATAGAAAAAAAAGAAACTAAAACAATTTTAATCTCAATAATTTTAAAATAAAAAAAAAAAAAGAAAAAAAGAGGGAAATTCCATAGGGTGTGCCGGCCCAATGGAAGGTTTCATGGGATTGTAACTCCCATGAGATATCAATTGGAGAATAATTTCTATGATTATTGCCTAAACTTAATTGTTCAATTATTTCTTCCCTTAATCCTTCCATTTGCCTTAATCTAGCATTTTCTTTTCTATCTCCTAATTTCCCTAGAAAACATCAAAAGCTTAACCCTAAAACCCTAGCATTTTCCAACCTTTGAATCTTGGTGTTTTCATATAATTGTAAGTTAATTTTATTTCTTGTCCTTTAATCAAGTTAAATTCCAATTATGTGATTTATACATATTGTGTGATTTATTATGTGAATTTTGTATGTAGACATCAAATGGTATTGTAGGATGTTTTGTTTTAAGAGTTATTTTGATATAAGTATGTTATATTAGAGTGATGGATGAAGGTATAAAAATAATAATAATATACTTTTTTTTTAGAATTGTTCATGGAGAAATTTGTGTTGTTGTGTAAGGAATTTTGTAAGATATGGATTTAATAGGAAAGTGGAAATTTGAATTTATATGAATTTATATGAATTTTAACAAAAAAATTGACAAATCCCGTAGGATTGAAAAATAGTGAAAAAATGTTGTTTTAGAGCATTTTGACCTTGAAATTAGGTTAAAAATATCTATACTATGTTATAAATTATAAAATTGGTACCCAGGGGTTTTGATGCCTTCCGACGAACGCGGAAGTCGGATTTACGCTTTGACAGTCTTGAGGCAGGTTTCTGGGCAGTTTTAGTTGCTGTCTTTTGTAGGGAATTTAATATGTTTGGAGTTGTGGTGTATGTCATGGTTATGCGTATGTGTTTTATGTGTGATGGTAATTGTTGTATGTGAGGTGTTTACCTTGAGGATGATGTGAATGTGTTCTTATTTCCAAAACGTTAAACCTTGTAGGAAGTCGATTGCGACCGGAAATTGATTTGGGCCTTTGCTTTGTTGCTTGATCAGGAGCACCAAGCATAGAATTGTAGTATAGGTTACGCACTATATGTTATGGTATCAAAGGTAAAGTATGGGCATGTAATGTGTATATTGTTACGCCCAACAATTGATTATATTATAACTTTTAATAGGCAGGTAGTATGACCTCACTAACTTGAAAGTGGACGAGTATGCGCAATTGGTGGAATGATTTTACTCGCGCCTTGAGCTATGTGCCAACCATGGGGTATATACTTGACCATAGGCACAAGTAGACGTGTGTCTATGGTAGAGACTTGCAGGGTTAGCTCCCAATGTATTGTCTCCATGGAGTTTGAAGTGGTACCAGAGTAGGGTGAATAGATACGCAGATGGTCGATTAACCTGAACATGAAAGTTATTAAAGTTAATACTTTACTTTGATTGTATTCAATAATTGAATTGTAATTTCCTGCCGCGTAACTCTTTGGTCTTAACGATCCTGATGATGTCGCTTTACTCTTTGATAATGACTAGCAGAGTTAATCGTGGGGGAGTGAGGACTCATTCCGGGAGGAATAAACGTTATTATCGAAATTTATTTTGAACCTAAATTTCCTGATTTTCTTTAATGGTGGTTTAAGAGGCGGAACGCCTCGAAGTTGTAATAAATAGAATTAATTTTGCAAACTTATCCGGCTTAGCCATTATATGTCCGTAGATGTATTAGCACTACTAGAACTCGATCCGAAGTTTTATTTTCGCGAACCGCTTTTAACTAACCGCTTAAGCCGTTTGACTCGAACTATATTTGGTTACTCAAAGTCTATTCCTCTTTTAAAACAACGAAGTTAAACTACGGATGTTACAATTGGTATCGAGCTGGAGTTCTATTTAGTGTTATATATCTAAAACCGATGTCTTAACGGCATAAGTCACGCGGAGTAAAGGGGTAGACATTAAGGGGATGATGTCACATGTTTGTTGTCTTTAAGTACTTGTTATGTATGCTTGTGATGGATGACGATGAACCTTTGTATACTTGATCATCTAATTGTTATCCTTTGTTTATTTCGTAATGATTGCCTTGTTTTTTTCTTTCTTTGTGAGTCAGGAAGTCGATTATTATCATACCCATGGATAAGGGAAAGAAACGCGTAAGAGGAATGAATACCTAAGGAACCTTCGAGACCAGTTAATGCCCACCGCAAGTAAATGAGGCTCTGGGTATATGGGAACGAAAGGAGGGAGAAAGTTATTTAGAGTACCAACATCGGATGGAATTAATGTACTTGAAAGCCAAACAAGTATATGAACGGTCAAGAAATGGGGAGACGATAGAAAGGACGGAAAGAAAAGAACAACAGTATCCTGAAGTTGACAGAAGGGTCGGACCGGTAGATGTGGTGGGACTGAATGGATTGGACATTCCGGAATCTAGTAGAGCTAGAACTAGTACTATTGAGGTAGCGGTACCCATAATAGACCTTGAGGAGGATCCCGAGGAAGATCCTGAGGAGGATCCCGAGGAAGATCCTGATGAGGATCCCGAGGAGGACCCTGAGGAAGAACTTGAGGTAGACTTAGAGGTTAATGCCCATGAGGAACCCATGGAAATTATTGAGGAAGAGCCCCTGAGAGTAATACTAGACCTTTATGAGGAGGCCATGAGAGATGGGTATCCGGATGATGAAGACGACATTGAGTGCATGATAGTGATATAATAATTCTAGGGGGGGTGAGGCTAGTTGACCCACATGTAAGGTGAGGAAGCAGTCACCAGGGAAGAGAGCCCACAACGTTTTGCTAGAGCTTCGACTCGGCAGTATGTCTAAGTGATTCTATGTCGCGAGATGCAAACCGATCTCGATTCGATTCCCGATTGATTCCGCTCATAATTCCCCGTATGATGACTCGGGATTCGATTTTACCTCGATCAAGATATGGAAGATCAGGATCGCTTTGCGCGCTTCTTTGTTTAACTGTATTTTCTTTTATGAGTATACAAACATACGAGCTGCATGTCGTGAAAGATATCAAGATTTTGTGAGTTGACATTTTTTTTGATTTGACTATGTGTTTGTCAAACAATAGTTATGGGAGTTATACCCAAATATTTTATTTTGACTATTATTGCACCTTGTATTTATTTGGATAATGCCTATCCTTGTGATATTATTTCAAAATTCTAGTCTAAATAATTTGCTTCAGTCATTGCCCCTATAAGAAGGAGATTAGAATGTATGAGTTATGTATCATAACTCTAAACGTAAACAATAACTTTTAGTATTATCGTTAAAATATATATTATATATATATATATATATGGTACAAATTCTGTGCATGTCCCTCTCATTTTTTTTTTAAAAAAAAAAAATGGTACAAATTCTGTGCATGTCCCTCTCATTTTTTTTTTTAGATTTTTTTTTTTAGATTTATTTTTAATTTATTTATATATAATTGTTGAACAATAATAGTATAAGTCATCTTTCTAATAGACGCTATAGACCTATATATTTACACACCTCGTTTAACCTTATGCAGTATACCTGCCAGCATGCCACCCTTCCTGAATCGGTCTACGCCACGAAGGAGCTCTGACCGAGTTCTGCGAAACTTAGTTAAGGCTTTAGCGGGGGCGAGAAACCCTAGACACAAATCTGTGGAGGAAAGAGCTTCCTCAATAAGTAAAAGGATAGCTCAAAGTAAACCCTCGACCTACAATGGAAAAGGTGAACCATCCCTGTTAGAGAACTGGCTGAGGGAGTTTGACAAACTTTTCAGTGTCGTTAAATGTCCTGCTGAGTTCATGGTTGACCAAGCTGCGTTTTTCCTAGTGGAAGACGCCGACTATTGGTGGACTCACAGCAAAGCAAGACTAGTGGCTGAGAGCAATGGTGACTTAAGTTGGGAAGATTTTAAGGGGGCATTAAGGGATCAGTTTTACCCGCCTCATGTGAGGAAGGACAAGTCTAATGAGTTTGCTAGGTTTGAGATGGGAAATTTATCGGTGGACGAGTATTATCAGAAATTTATGGAATATTTGAAGTTCTGTCCTGAAGATGTTCCAACTGAAGGAAAGAAAATGCAGCGGTTCGAATTGGGTCTGTCGTACGAGATTCAGAAGCACATTGAGACTGATAGGTATGATACGTTAGACCAGTTATATAAAAGAGCTGCACAGATCGGGAATGTCATTAGGAAGGAACGGGAGAAATTGGGTCAGGGTGGAGAAAAAAGGAAGGATACCTTTGTTCAAAATGCTGTAGGTGTGAATAATCCCGTTCAGAATACATTCAAAAGACATAAGCCGTTCGGGAGTTTCCAAGAAAAAGGCTTTCATGCAGGCCAGTCTAGTAAGAATAGGGGAGATTCGACACCAGAAGTTCGAATGTCGAAACCCTTGTATGATCGCAACGGGAAGGAAAGGGTATACAACTGTAGGAGATGTCAGCGAAATCATCCTGGACGGGACTGCCGGGGAATGTTAGTGGATTGCTCTCACTGCGGTAAACCGGGTCACAGGATGTATGAATGTTATGCTCGTTTGGGTCAACAAGAGCTTCAAGGGGGTAATCCTCGAGGTGTTCATCAGCAACGTTTCGGTAACGGAAGAGGCAATAACGAAGGTGGAAGGGGAAACCACAATGCTGGTGGTCTTGGTCGGAACTTGGGGGGTGCCATGAATTCTAGATTTCAAGGAAACCACTCTGCTGGTCAACAATCTCAGGGGAATGTTAGGAATGAGAACTTTACGGGGCAACGTGGAAACCAAGGAGGTACAGCTGCCACTCAGAATTCGGGCCGATTGTCTGCAGTAAACTCAAGAGAAGCAGCGCAGACAGCTGATGTGGTCACAGGTACGTTCTGCATCAATACCAAGCCTGTTAAAGTTCTTTTTGACTCTGGTGCATCATGCTCCTTCATTTCTAAGTCTAGAGTTAAGGACTTAGGGTTGGAAAACCCCGAGAAAACATCTTTTTCGGTCACTGTTCCCTCTGGAGAGACTTTTTATTGTAATATGTTGTTTCGTGATGTGCCGGTGAGAATAGGGAAAACAAAATTCTTGAGTGATTTGTTGTCTTTAGAAATGGGAGACCTGGATGTGATACTTGGGATGGATTGGCTTGGTAGATACAAAGCGACAATAGATTGTGAAGAGCAGTCTGTGACTTTGAGTGGGCCTAGAGGAGAGACGGTCAAACATAGGAACCTTCCTAAAGGGCCTAGGGTAAAGGTTGTGTCGTCTTTAGAAGTTAAGAAGTTAATCAAACAAGGGCAACAATGGTTTCTGTGTAGTGTGAGTAAAGTAAAGGAACGGGAGGTACGACTTGAGGATATACCAGTGGTCAACGACTTCATGGACGTTTTTCCAGAAGAGATTCCTGGTATGCCTCCGAGGAGAGCTGTAGATTTCTCCATTGAATTAATACCAGGAACGGGGCCAATTTCTAAGGCACCTTACCGAATGGCCCCGAAGGAGATGGAGGAGTTGAAGGTTCAGTTAGAGGAGTTATTAGAAAAAGGTTATATACGACCTAGTGTTTCGCCCTGGGGAGCTCCAGTGCTATTTGTGAGGAAAAAGGACGGGACAATGCGTCTCTGTATTGATTATAGGGAACTTAATAAGGTCACCGTTAAGAACAAGTACCCATTACCACGGATTGATGACCTCTTTGATCAGCTGAGGGGAGCTGGAATCTTTTCAAAGATCGATCTGCGGTCAGGGTACCACCAGTTACGTATTAAGGAGGAGGATATCAGTAAGACAGCTTTCAGAACAAGGTATGGACACTTCGAATTCACCGTGATGCCTTTTGGGTTGACGAATGCACCAGCAGCTTTCATGGGGTTGATGAATCAGGTTTTTCATGCTTATCTCGATAAGTGTGTGGTAGTATTCATTGATGACATTTTGGTATACTCCAAGACTCCAGAAGAGCACCAGGAACATCTAAGGTTAATCTTGCAGATTCTAAGGGACAATCAGTTGTATGCAAAATTTTCGAAGTGTGAGTTCTGGTTAGAACAGGTGGCCTTTTTGGGTCATCTTGTCTCTAAGGATGGTATTTCAGTCGATGAGACGAAGGTGGAGGCCGTACGAGATTGGTCTACACCTCGGAACGTTACGGAAGTTCGAAGTTTCTTGGGTTTAGCCGGATATTATCGTCGTTTTGTAAAGGACTTTTCCCGTATTGCTCGCCCACTTACATCCTTGATGAAAAAGGAAAAGAAGTTTGAGTGGACCGAGGAATGCGAGAAAGCTTTCCAGATGTTGAAGGAAAGGTTAACTACTGCCCCAGTATTAGTCTTACCTGATCCTTCTTTAGAGTATTCTGTGTATAGCGATGCTTCCAAACATGGATTGGGTTGTGTCCTGATGCAGGATAGGAAGGTAGTAGCCTATGCTTCACGTCAGTTGAAGACTCACGAAGTCAATTACCCAACGCATGACTTAGAGCTAGCAGCTGTGGTGTTTGCGTTAAAAATCTGGCGGCATTATCTGTATGGGGTGAAGTGTACGATCTTCACAGATCACCAAAGTCTGCAATTCTTATTTTCACAACCCGAATTGAATCTGCGGCAACGACGTTGGTTGGAATTAATCAGTGATTACGATCTAGAGATCTCTTATCACGAAGGGCGCGCAAATGTGGTCGCAGATGCTTTAAGCAGGAAATCAACCCATTCGGTGGCCACCTTGATAACGTCTGAGGAGTTAAGTAAAGAATTCGAGAGGATGAACTTAGAGATAATCAAAAAGGGTGAATTGGAAGCCAAACTGGGAGCTCTGTCCATTCAACCTAAGTTCTTTGAGGAGATCATGATTAAACAAATGGACGATCCCAAGCTCATTAAGTTACGTGAACAAGCAAGTGAAGGGAAAGCCGAAGGCTTTACAATTCATGAAGATGGTAGTCTTCGTTTTAAAGGACGATGGTGTGTACCGGAAGGATGTGACTCATTAAAGGACACTCTGTTGAACGAGGCACACAGTTCGAGATACTCTGTTCACCCGGGGGGAGATAAAATGTATCAAGATCTAAAAGGTATGTTTTGGTGGTCGGGTATGAAAAAGAACATTGCCGAGTTTGTTTCTAAGTGTTTGACGTGCCAAAAGGTTAAGAGCGAACACCGAAGGCCAGCTGGTTTATTACAGCCCTTAGAAGTCCCGGTATGGAAGTGGGATGATATTTCAATGGACTTCGTAGTAGGTTTACCACGGTCTAAAACTGGTAATGACACTCTTTGGGTGATTGTGGATAGACTTACTAAGTCCGCAAGATTCATACCGATGAATTGTAAGTGGGATATGGAACAACTTGCTCGTGCGTACATTAAATATGTGGTGCGATATCATGGGATACCTCGTACTATAGTTTCTGATCGGGATACCCGGTACTTGTCGCATTTCTGGAAATCCTTACAACAGGCCTTGGGGACCACTCTTCTTTATAGTACGTCCTTCCACCCGATGACGGATGGTCAAACCGAGCGTGTTAATCAGGTGTTGGAGGACATGTTGCGGCAGACCCTATGGAATGGCGGGTTCTTGGATGAGCATTTGATCTTGTGGAGTTCTCTTATAATAATAGTTATCGGCTACAATTGATGGCTCGCTTAGGCCAGTATGGTCGCAAGTGTCGTAGTCCGGTGTCTTGGGATGATTTCACCGAGCCCGAACTTTAGGTCGGATATGTTAGTTCGGATGACGAGCAAGTCAAGTTGATTCAGGAAAAATGAAGGCGCTCAAGATACGAAGTCTTATGCGATCTTCAGTCCGCCCGATGAATATGCGAGGGCACAAGGTTCTTCTTCGGGTGTCGCCAATGAAAGGCGTGGTTCGTTTTGGTGCTCGTGGGAAGTTAAGCCCACGTTTCATTGGTCCCTATGAGATTGTGGAAAGGATTGGGAAGTTAGCATATCGGTTAGCGTTACCTAATGCAATGGGCAAGGTTCACGATGTTTTTCATATCTCCCAGTTGAAACGCTATGTCGCGGCTTCTTCCGATGTTTTGGACCCGACGTTGGCATTGATGAAAGTCTCACTACTAGAGAGCAACCTGTCGATTTTAGATAGGAAGGTTGCAGAGTCTCGCTAGAGGACGCGAAATGGTTAAGGTGTTGTGGTCAACCATCGGTCTCAAGAAGACTTGGGAAACGAGGCTTCTGCGCGCAAAGTATCCACACTTATTCTCAGTTAGTAAGTTACGAGGCGTAACTTCTTAGGAGTAAGCGATAGGATTTTCGCCGTTGAGTATTTTGACCTAATTTTTTTTCCCGGTGTTTATGTGTTGTGTGTAGTGTCTGTGTACATACGTGTGTGGGGTGGTGCAGGTTATGGTTTTACATGGGTGGGGTGGGTGCATGTTATGGTTTTGGGGTCAAAACCTTTTAAGAGGTAGTCGTAACACCCGATATTTCAAAACGATAGTTTTTTTTAATATAGTTGATAAATTACGAGTATTTGTATATATTTTTATTATTTGGTTAGTGTGTTATGGGCTCTTTTTGGGTTGCGTCATGTATTATTCATTCTTAATAACAATTTAGACTTTTGGGCCAATAGAAAAAAAAAAAAAAAAAAAAGAAACTAAAACAATTTTAATCTCAATAATTTTAAAATAAAAAAAAAAAAGAAAAAAAGAGGGAAATTCCATAGGGAGTGCCGGCCCAATGGAAGGTTTCATGGGATTGTAACTCCCATGACTTTTTCTTAAAAGCTTAACCCAAAACCCATTTTAACCTTTAAGGTTTTAATTAATTTTTTTTTTTTGTTAAATTCCAATTATGTGATTTATACATATGTGTGTGAATGTTTACCCTATATGATTTAATATTATTATGTGAATTTTGTATGTAGACATCAAATGGTATTGTAGGATGTTTTGTATTTTGTAAGAAATTATATGAATTTTAACAAAAAAAAAATTGACAAATCCCGTAGGATTGAAAAATAGTGAAAAAAATGTTGTTTTAGAGCATTTTGACCTTGAAATTAGGTTAAAAATATCTATACTATGTTATAAATTATAAAAATTGGTACCCGGGGGTTTTGATGCCTTCCGGACGCAACGGTGAAGTCGGATTTACGTTTTGACAGTCTTGAGGCAGGTTTCTGGGCAGTTTTAGTTGCTGTCTTTTGTAGGGGAATTTAATATGTTTGGAGTTGTGGTGTATGTCACGTGTTATGCGTATGTGTTTTATGTGTGATGGTAATTGTTGTATGTGAGGTGTTTACCTTGAGGATGATGTGAATGTGTTCTTATTTCCGAAAACGGTTAAACCTTGTAGGAAGCCGATTCGTGACCGGAAATTGATTTGGGCCTTTGCTTTGTTGCTTGATCAAGGTAATGCATACGCTAGCATAGAATTGTAGTATAGGTTACTACCATATGTTATGGTATCAAAGGTAAAGTATGGGCATGTAATGTGTATATTGTTACGCTTCAACAATTGATTATATTATAACTTTTAATAGCAGGTAGTATGACCTCACTAACTGAAAGTGGACGTAGTATGACGCCAATTGGTGGAATGATTTTACTCGGCCTTTGGAGCCTATGTGCCACGCTGGGTATCATACTTGACCATAGGCACAAGTAGGGACGTGTGTCTATGGTAGAGACTTGCTTAGGGTTAGCTCCCCTAATGTATTGTCTCGCCTATGGAGTTTGAAGTGGTACCGCCAGTATGGTCGGAATAGATACGCAGATGGCTGACTAACTGGAACATGAAAGTTATTAAAGTTAATACTTTTACTTTGATTGTATTCAATTAATTGAATTGTAATTTCCTTGCTGACGTGTACTCTTTGGTCTTAACGATCCTGCGATGATGTCGTTTACTCTTCGGATAATGACTAGCAGTAAGTTAATTGCAGGTGGGGAGTGAGGACTATTCTGGGAGGAATAAAACGTTATTATCAGAATTTATTTTGAACCTAAATTTCCGTATTTTCTTTTAATGGTGGTTTAAGAGGCGTGAACGCTCTCGAGTTGTAATAAATAGAATTAATTTTGCAAACTTATCTGCTGCTTCGTCATTATGTCTGGTAGATTGTATTAGCACTACTAGAACTCGATCCGCAAGTTTTATTTCGCTTGAACCGTTTTAACTAACCGTTTAACGCCCCGGTTTGACTCGAACTATATTTGGTTACTCAAAAAGTCTATTCCTCTTTTAAAACAACACGAGTTAAACTACGGGATGTTACACACGTGCTTCTTCTTTGACTTTAGCGTCTAAGCGTGGAACTCGATCTGTTTTACCTCGAAACCTCCGAAAACACCTGAAATAGCCTCAAAACACCGCGGAGACAAGAACAAGGTAAAATTGAGTGTAAAATAATGCATAAAACCAATGTAAAACATCGAGACTCGACACCAAAGAGGGGACATAAATGTGCTCTAAATTGAGCACATCAACTCCCCCAAGCTAAACCATTGCTAGTCCCTAGCAAAGAGACTGGGTAGGAATGGCATGAAAGTACAGGGCACCCAAAAATATACTTACGCTAAGAAAACAAAACAAGCTTAAACTACGAAAAGCATAAACCTAAAACTCACTGTCGTAGGAATCACTGTCACACTTAGCACGTACGACAAGCCCTTTAAACCTCAAGGTCTCCCAAAGAGAACTAGTAAGATCTCGTGAGGGTTTTAGAAGGAGGCCCACATATCCAAAGCAGACAAATATGATGAGAGGAAATCAAAGTAATACAAGTTGTGCATGAGCAAAACTCTTCCCGAGCCATAGGCGTGCAAGTACAATGGTCTCATGATAAATCTGGGAATGTGGAGCTAAGCAGAGGATAACAAGTGACCCTAAACAAAACAACCACAAACATCTCATGATAAATCAACAAACACTATATCCATCAACCATAATAACCCAATAAACTCATATAAGCACAATGATCTCTATCATAAAACACCATCAAAAATCTGAAATCTCATAAGCACACGTGTCTCCAAGCTCATCTCCCAAATGAAATATTGACCTCCTCACTCACATAAATATGTATGTGTATATAAACTCAATGAAGAACAAGAGAGAGGTCTCCTCAAACATAAAACATGTATGGATAATCTCTACAATAAGCACAGGAGGAACAAAGGAGAAACAATATGAGTTGGACATGAAATGAATAGAGTCATATGAAACCAACAACCACTATCATAACCAAAGGCCCACAATCACTGTAGCATACAACAACCCCACCATCACTAAGCTATCCTCTAGGTAAGAAGAGGGAACATTTGACTCATGTGGAGGTTACACAATGTGGATACAAAAGAAAAAGGAAAAGGTAAAAACTTAGCTTAACCTAATGTCAAATTGCGTTTAAGATAGGCTATTTGTCTATGTAGCTTAATTCTAGCGAACGTGTTATCATCCCTGGTCTCAAGAAATGTCAACTGTACTGGAGAAGAATCGATACAATACTTAGATCCCCTAATTAGCACTCATAATGAATGGAACTCGCAAGGAGTCTAAGAACGCTCAATCCTCACAGGCTAGTCGAAATGCGCCGCCAAAGGTAAACATCCAAGCCACTAACCAAGCAAACCCGTTCCCTCAAGCTATGTGGAAAACAATCAGACTCTAGGTCCCAACACAGGCACAGGGCTAAGGAAATACGATTTTGAGACCAAAGGAGTGTATAGCTTTGGTTTCTAGTGTTTAATGATGCGTTAGAAATCCGCTATCAAAATGGTGCCGTTACCGGGGACAAGGCGTTGAAGTTAGGTTTTGTGCTTGATGTAGTTCATTTTTGCCCTCTTTTGGTTTTTGTTTAAATAATTTTGCTTGTCGGTGCTTATGCTTGGTTTCTAGTGTTGTTTGCATGAGCTATAGCACACGGAGATCACAGCTAGAGCTTGTTCCTTACAATGTTGAGATAAAAAGGGTCACTAGACGATCTCCTCCTCCCATTCAACGTCAATCGTCTATACCCAATCCTCCTCCAACAATGGCCGACAATCAACCACTTTTTTGTCAATTTGGGACCCTTGGGTCTAGAGAATTTCAAGGGGGCGTAGTGTTACCGGATGCCCAACCAAACAATATTTATAACACCCTATTACAACTATAGCGAGTATAGAGGTAAGTTGGGGATCGAACCACAAGGACAAGGCTAGGCAAGGTCAAGGGCTAGGTGTAGAGAAGGTAAATGGCATGTAAGAAGGGTGTGTGATCTATACTACAAAGCGATAAAGGAATAACGATAAGCAATAGGAAACAAATGAGGATGGTGAGGATCCACCCTAGGTCGGTTCTACGTTCTCATGGAAAGCTAGGTCAAGGGAGATCGAGCGTAGATCGATCGAGACACTCTAGATAGCGAGGGGAAGTTGGTGACATATAGCCATGCAAAAGACCCATAATCGCCCTATGTCTCATCAAGAGTGGCAGGACAAGATTCACATCGAATATCAAGCAAACAATCTATAACAAACCTCAACCATAATCTAGCATATGAACCACATTTGCCAAACCTAGGGTTTCACCAAACCAAAACCCCTAAGAGAACAACTCAATCGTGGTGATACCAACTACTACAAAGCAAATGAAATAAGACATGGAAATAAGCATTAGGGCAAGATGAAAACTAGCAATAACTCTAACTACCAACTACTCTACAAAGCAATAAGAAGAAGAAGGACAAGATTGAAGGACAAAAGAACAATAAAAAAAGCAATAATCAAAGAAAGTAAGAGGAAAGCATTAATGACATGAATGAAAGATAAACAAAGAAAGAAAGAAATAAAGAAAGGTAAACTTACAATAACTTGAAGGGAAATGAAAGATACAATGCTTGAAATGTAAATGAGAAAGCTTTAAATCTAATCAAGGGCAATGAAAGTAAATAGAAAGCAAATAAATGACGTTCTAATATGAGAGGGTTTCTCTCTATCAAGACATGAGGATTTCATTCAGAAAAGAGCCCTTATATAGCCTGTACAAAGTGGGGGAAATAACCCTAAAACATCGTACGTGGAATAGATTTGCGAAGAAAAAAACAACGCTGATTTTAAGTTTTATTCGACCGAACCAGGTGGGCCATTCGCCTGAATTAATCCATTCGACCGAATGCAAGATCATTCGGTATTTCCAGTGGGTTGGCAAATTTGATCCTTGGCTCTCTAGCATTCATTTGCTTGAATCTCTCTTCCCATTCGCCCGAATGGGAGCTGATCGCCCGAATGAGAGTTCCTTCGACATTTCTAGTGTGCTTCGAGCCTTGGAGTGAAATGCAGGGCACACATTCGCCTGAATGTGGCTTGGGCTTCGGCCGCATATAGACTTTTTTGCTCCTTTGTGGCTTTAATCACCTTCAACCATGCATCACACGAATCTCGGGGTTTGTGAGGACTTCGGGAATGACTCAGGATGTTCGGAAATGCCACGAAACACGTGCTTCTTCTTCGACTTTAGCGTCTAGGCCTGGAACTTGATCCGTTTTACCTCGAAACCTCCGAAAACACCTGAAATAGCCTCAAAACACCGCAGAGACAAGAACAAGGTAAAATTGAGTGTAAAATAATGCATAAAACCAATGTAAAACATCGAGACTCGACACCAAAGTGGGGACATAAATGTGCTCTAAATCGAGCACATCAACTCCCCCAAGCTAAACCATTGCTAGTCCCTAGCAAAGAGACTGGGTAGGAATGACATGAAAGTACAGGGCACACAAAAATATACTTACGCTAAGAAAACAAAACAAGCTTAAACTACGAAAAGCATAAACCTAAAACTCACTGTCGTAGGAATCACGGTCACACTTAGCACGTACGGCAAGCCCTTTAAACCTCAAGGTCTCCCAAAGAGAACGAGTAAGGTCTCGTGAGGGTTTTAGAAGGAGGCCCACAAATCCAAAGCAGACAAATATGATGAGATGAAATCAAAGCAATACAAGTTGTGCATGAGCAAAACTCTTCCCGAGCCATAGGCGTTCAAGTACAATGGTCTCATGATAAATCTGGGAATGTGGAGCTAAGCAGAGGATAACAAGTGACCCTAAACAAAACAACCACAAACGTCTCATGATAAATCAACAAACACTATATCCATCAACCATAATAACCCAATAAACTCATATAAACACAATGATCTATATCATAAAACACCATCAAAAATCTGAAATCTCATAAGCACACGTGTCTCCAAGCTCATCTCCCAAATGAAATATTGACCTCCTCACTCACATAAATATGTATGTGTATATAAACTCAATGAAGAACAAGAGAGAGGTCTCCTCAAACATAAAACATGTATGGATAACCTCTATAATAAGCACGGGAGGAACAAAGGAGAAACAATATGAGTTGGACATGAAATGAATAGAGTCATATGAAACCAACAACCACTATCATAACCAAAGGCCCACAATTACTGTAGCATACAACAACCCCACCATCACTAAGCTATCCTCTAGGTAAGAAGAGGGAACATTAGGCTTATGTGGAGGTTACACAATGTGGATACAAAAGAAAAAGGAAAAGGGAAAAACTTGGCTTAACCTAATGTCAAATTGCGTTTAAGATAGGCTATTTGTCTATGTAGCTTAATTCTAGCGAACGTGTTATCATCCCTGGTCTCAAGAAAAGTCAACTGTACTGGAGAAGAATCGATACAATACTTAGATCCCCTAACTAGCACTCATAATGAATGGAACTCGAAAGGAGTCCAAGAACGCTCAATCCCCACAGGCTAGTCGAAATGCGCCGCCAAATGTAAACATCCAAGCCACTAACTAAGCAAACCCGTTCCCCTAAGCTATGTGGAAAACAATCAAAATCTAGGTCCCAACACAGGCACAGGGCTAAGGAAATACGATTTTGAGACCAAAGGAGTGTATAGCTTTGGTTTCTAGTGTTTAATGATGCGTTAGAAATCCGCTATCAAAATGGTGCCGTTACCGGGGACAAGGCGTTGAAGTTAGGTTTTGTGCTTGATGTAGTTCATTTTTGCCCTCTTTTAGTTTTTGTTTAAATAATTTTGCTTGTCAGTGCTTACGCTTGGTTTCTAGTGTTGTTTGCATAAGCTATAGCACACGGAGATCACAGCTAGAGCTTGTTCCTTACAATCTTGAGATAAAAAGGGTCACTAGACGATCTCCTCCTCACATTCAACGTCAATCGTCTATACCCAATCCTCCTCCAACAATGGCCGACAATCAACCACTTTTTTGTCAATTTGGGACCCTTGGGTCTAGAGAATTTCAAGGGGGCGTAGTGCTACCGGATGCCCAACCAAACAATATTTATAACACCCTATTACAACTATAGCGAGTATAGAGGTAAGTTGGGGATCGAACCACAAGGACAAGGCTAGGCAAGGTCAAGGGCTAGGTGTAGAGAAGGTAAATGGCATGTAAGAAGGGTGTGTGATCTATACTACAAAGCGATAAAGGAATAACGATAAGCAATAGGAAACAAACGAGGATGGTGAGGATCCACCCTAGGTCGGTTCTACGTTCTCATGGAAAGCTAGGTCAAGGGAGATCGAGCGTAGATCGATCGAGACACTCTAGATAGCTTAGGGAAGTTGGACATATAGCCATGCAAACCACCCATAATCGCCTCTATGTCTCATCAAGAGTGGCGGACAAGATAAAAATATTATACCAAGACACCAAACCAAAACCCCTAAGAGAACAACTCAATCGTGGTGATACCAACTACTATAAAGCAAATGAAATAAGACATGGAAATATGCATTAGGGCAAGATGAAAACTAGCAATAACTCTAACTACCAATATAAAAAAAAAAAGAAGAAAAAAAAAAAAAAAAAATTAAAAAAAAAAAATTAATGACATGAATGTAAGATAAACAAAGAAAGAAAGAAATAAAGAAAGGTAAACTTACAATAACTTGAAGGGAAATGAAAGATACAATGCTTGAAATGTAAATGAGAAAACTTTAAATCTAATCAAGGGCAATGAAAGTAAATAGAAAGCAAAAAAATGACGTTCTAATATGAGAGGGTTTCTCTCTATCAAGACATGAGGATTTCATTCAGAAAAGAGCCCTTATATAGCCTGTACAAAGTGGGGGAAATAACCCTAAAACATCCTACGTGGAATAGACTTGCGAAGAATAAAACAACGCTGATTTTAAGTTTTATTCGACCGAACCAGGTGGGCCATTCGCCCGAATTAATCCATTCGACCGAATGCAAGATCATTCGGTATTTCCAGTGGGTTGGCAAATTTGATCCTTGGCTCTCTAGCATTCATTTGCTTGAATCTCTCTTCCCATTCGCCCGAATGGGAGCTGATCGCCCGAATGAGAGTTCCTTCGACATTTCTAGTGTGCTTCGAGCCTTGGAGTGAAATGCAGGGCACACATTCGCCTGAATGTGGCTTGGGCTTCGGCCGCATGTAGACTTTTTTGCTCCTTTGTGCCTTTAATCACCTTCAACCATGCATCACACGAATCTCGGGGTTTGTGAGGACTTCGGGAATGACTCAGGATGTTCGGAAATGCCACGAAACACGTGCTTCTTCTTCGACTTTAGCGTCTAGGCCTGGAACTTGATCCGTTTTACCTCGAAACCTCCGAAAACACCTGAAATAGCCTCAAAACACCGCAGAGACAAGAACAAGGTAAAATTGAGTATAAAATAATGCATAAAACCAATGTAAAACATCGAGACTCGACACCAAAGTGGGGACATAAATGTGCTCTAAATCGAGCACATCAACTCCCCCAAGCTAAACCATTGCTAGTCCCTAGCAAAGAGACTGGGTAGGAATGGCATGAAAGTACAGGGCACCCAAAAATATACTTACGCTAAGAAAACAAAACAAGCTTAAACTACGAAAAGCATAAACCTAAAACTCACTGTCGTAGGAATCACGGTCACACTTAGCACGTACGACAAGCCCTTTAAACCTCAAGGTCTCCCAAAGAGAACGAGTAAGGTCTCGTGAGGGTTTTAAAAGGAGGGCCACAAATCCAAAGCAGACAAATATGATGAGAGGAAATCAAAGCAATACAAGTTGTGCATGAGCAAAACTCTTCCCGAGCCATAGGCGTTCAAGTACAATGGTCTCATGATAAATCTGGGAATGTGGAGCTAAGCAGAGGATAACAAGTGACCCTAAACAAAACAACCACAAACGTCTCATGATAAATCAACAAACACTATATCCATCAACCATAATAACGCAATAAACTCATATAAGCACAATGATCTCTATCATAAAACACCATCAAAAATCTGAAATCTCATAAGCACACGTGTCTCCAAGCTCATCTCTCAAATGAAATATTGACCTCCTGACTCACATAAATATGTATGTGTATATAAACTCAATGAAGAACAAAAGAGAGGTCTCCTCAAACATAAAACATGTATGGATAATCTCTATAATAAGCACGGGAGGAAGAAAGCAGAAACAATATGAGTTGGATATGAAATGAATAGAGTCATATGAAACCAACAACCACTATCATAACCAAAGGCCCACAATCACTGTAGCATACAACAACCCCACCATCACTAAGCTATCCTCTAGGTAAGAAGAGGGAACATTTGGCTCATGTGGAGGTTACACAATGTGGATACAAAAGAAAAAGGAAAAGGTAAAAACTTGGTTTAACCTAATGTCAAATTGCGTTTAAGATAGGCTATTTGTCTATGTAGCTTAATTCTAGCGAACGTGTTATCATCCCTGGTCTCAAGAAAAGTCGACTGTACTGGAGAAGAATCGACACAATACTTAGATCCCCTAATTAGCACTCATAATGAATGGAACTCGCAAGGAGTCTAAGAACGCTCAATCCTCACAGGCTAGTCGAAATGCGCCGCCAAAGTTAAACATCCAAGCCACCAACCAAGCAAACCTGTTCCCCCAAGCTATGTGGAAAACAGTCAGAATCTAGGTCCCAACACATGCACAGGGCTAAGGAAATACGATTTTGAGACCAAAGGAGTGTATAGCTTTGGTTTCTAGTGTTTAATGATGCGTTAGAAATCCGCTATTAAAATGGCGCCGTTATCGGGGACAAGGCGTTGTAGTTAGGTTTTGTGCTTGATGTAGTTCATGATTGCCCTCTTTTAGTTTTTGTTTAAATAATTTTGCTTGTCAGTGCTTACGCTTGGTTTCTAGTGTTGTTTGCATGAGCTATAGCACACGGAGATCACAGCTAGAGCTTGTTCCTTACAATCTTGAGATAAAAAGGGTCACTAGACGATCTCCTCCTCCCATTCAACGTCAATCGTCTCTAGCCAATCCTCCTCCAACAATGGCCGACAATCAACCACTTTTTTGTCAATTTGGGACCCTTGGGTCTAGAGAATTTCAAGGGGGCGTAGTGCTATCGGATGCCCAACCAAACAATATTTATAACACCTTATTACAACTATAGCGAGTATAGAGGTAAGTTGGGGATCGAACCACAAGGACAAGGCTAGGCAAGGTCAAGGGCTAGGTGTAGAGAAGGTAAATGGCATGTAAGAAGGGTATGTGATCTATACTACAAAGCAATAAAGGAATAACGATAAGCAATAGGAAACAAACGAGGATGGTGAGGATCCACCCTAGGTCGGTTCTACGTTCTCATGGAAAGCTAGGTCAAGGGAGATCGAGCGTAGATCGATCGAGACACTCTAGATAGCGAGGGGAAGTTGGTGACATATAGCCATGCAAACGACCCGTAATCGCCCTATGTCTCATCAAGAGTGGCAGGACAAGATTCACATCGAATATCAAGCAAACAATCCACGACAAACCTCAACCATAATCTAGCATATGAACCACATTTGCCAAACCTAGGGTTTCACCAAACCAAAACCCCTAAGAGAACAACTCAATCGTGGTGATACCAACTATTTCAAAGCAAATGAAATAAGACATGGAAATAAGCATTGGGGCAAGATGAAAACTAGCAATAACTCTAACTATCAATTACTCTACAAAGCAATAAGAAGAAGAAAGACAAGATTGAAGGGCAAAAGAACAATAAACAAAGCAATAATCAAAGAAAGTAAGAGGAAAGCATTAATGACATGAATGAAAGATAAACAAAGAAAGAAAGCAATAAAGAAAGGTAAACTTACAATAACTTGAAGGGAAATGAAAGATACAATGCTTGAAATGTAAATGAGAAAGCTTTAAATCTAATCAAGGGCAATGAAAGTAAATAGAAAGCAAATAAATGATGTTCTAATATGAGAGGGTTTCTCTCTATCAAGACATGAGGATTTCATTCAGAAAAGAGCCCTTATATAGCCTGTACAAAGTGGGGGAAATAACCCTAAAACATCCTACGTGGAATAGACTTGGGAAGAATAAAACAACGCTGATTTTAAGTTTTATTCGACTGAACTAGGTGGGCCATTCGCCCGAATTAATCCATTCGACCGAATGCAAGATCATTCGGTATTTCCAGTGGGTTGGCAAATTTGATCCTTGGCTCTCTAGCATTCATTTGCTTGAATCTCTCTTCCCATTCGCCCGAATGGGAGCTGATCGCCCGAATGAGAGTTCCTTCGGCATTTCTAGTGTGCTTCGAGCCTTGGAGTGAAATGCAGGGCACACATTCGCCTGAATGTGGCTTGGGCTTCGGCCGCATGTAGACTTTTTTGCTCCTTTGTGGCTTTAATCACCTTCAACCATGCATCACACGAATCTCGGGGTTTGCGAGGACTTTAGGAATGACTCAGGATGTTCGGAAATGCCACGAAACACGTGCTTCTTCTTCGACTTTAGCGTCTAGGCCTGAAACTTGATCCGTTTTACCTCGAAACCTCCAAAAACACCTGAAATAGCCTCAAAACACCGCGGAGACAAGAACAAGGTAAAATCGAGTGTAAAATGCATAAAACCAATGTAAAACATCAAGACTGGACATCAAAGTGAGCACATAAATATGCTCTAAATCGAGCACATCAGTTACACAGCCGCGCTCTAAATATGTACCTAAAGGCTGTGAGTGTGGGGGGAATGGACAAAACCTTACAAAGTATTAAAAAGAAAACATATAACCCCACGCGTTGGGATATAGTTTCGGTATCAAAATATTCAAAAAAATCCAAAACGTTTCTATAAAAAGGGTGTAAAGGAAATCTAAGTCCCATGTCAAACGCAGGAAGGTACACAACTATGCAGTGTGGAGGGGGAAATCTGACTGTATCGTAATTCCCCAGAGTTATTAAATTATACTCGTCTGTTAAACCATATTTAGAGGAGATTTTATCCCGCTGCTTGTCCAGATCTCCTTTGGTCGTTAGATCGACAAAATAATTTAGAGGAACACCGTCCGGTATATAAAAAGGAGGAGGCGGTTGCATGGCTCTTTCTCTGCTGGACGACTCAATTGACTCTTCCATTTTTTCGGTATCTACATACAATAAGCCTTCTAGTTCATGATTTATTCTTTGGAAAGTAGTTCCGAAAAAAAGCAATGCTCACTTCCCAAGGAGCAGGTTGATGTTTGTCTGATATGTAAACCGGAGAAACAGATGACTCTTCCCCGATTTTAATAGATTCGTAATGTGGGGTAATCTTTACATCACTACTGTCTTCCGAGTCATGCTATACAATTTCTTTATTTTCTACTTGGGTGCATACAACTAAGGGGGGAAATCTTGAGTTAGCAAGGTTTCTAGCTTCTATGTTAGGCGCAAAATAATTATCAGTCTTGGTCAGAATCATATAATACTATAAAAGTGTTGGAAAATTCCATGTGTTAACTTCTAAGGAGGCATGACAAAATATAATCATTTTAGTGGTTGATAGTTGATTATATGAAAATATTTACCTGATTTAGAATTTTGTTATTTTAAAAATTAGAGTTAAATTAGGTATACTATGGAGTATATCATACATCATATCATACAATACTATAAAAGTATTAGAAAATTCCATGTGTCATCTCCTAAGGAGGCATGACAAATATAATTATTTTAGTGGATGATAGTTGATTATATGAAAATATTTACCTAATTTAGAATTTTGTTATTTTAAAAATTAGAGCAAAATGAAGTATACTATGGTGTATAATTTATTATAGAATTTCTATATAACTAATCTAAAATTTGATATATTTTTGATTGAATGAAAAAGTGATATATTCGATATATAATTAAAAAATGAATATTTAATTAATTTTTACTTTAAAAAAGTCATGTATATGATAAATTTAATCATAATAATATATACTTGCATTATTCTTTGAAGTTATATTTATATATATTTCATACTAATTAATTCATGCATTGCACGAGTTTCTATACTAGTAAATTAATAATCGAAACTTTTCAAAGATTAAGGTCATGTTCATAAACGTATTTAAAGCCTTGATGAGTATCTTCAAAGTAGTATGAATATATTCAAAAATTAAAGATGAACAATTTGAACAAATTTAAAGAAATTGTAAGAAATTCAAAGAAATTTAAAGAATATTTGAACACCTTGTTGAAGATCTTGAAGGTTTTTGTTAGAGAGTTTGAAGATCTTGAATAAACGAAGATTGTCAGAGCTTTTCTCTCTAGCTTTCTCTCACTATTTATAGCAGCAATTAATGCCCAACTACCAAAACTTGGAATATGAAAGGTCTCAATGGCGAATGAGTAAAGTCTTTCCGAAAATTCGATAAGTCGGACCCCCTAGTTGGTCTTGGATTTGGAAAAATTTCTAAGTCCTATCCTCATCATCCTTTTAAGATTTCTATAAGATCGATAAGTCGGACCTTGGAATGAACCTTTATGGTCAAAAATATTCATATTGGAAATCTCACACCTTGCCGCCAGGACGATAAGTCTAAACTCAAAACTGACCTCTTAATGACAAGGATACTAAGTATGATCGAAGACACCTTTTTGCAGGAGGTTCATGAGGTCGATAAGTCGGACCCCCAAGGTACCTAGTTTGGTTAAAAATTCTAAGTATTAAACAAGGCTCTTTTTACCTATCCGACTTATGGACATGACGATACCTTTCAGTATATTGAAATCCTTATGATCAGTCGCAGGGTCGATAAGTCGAACCCCTAATGATGGGTTGGAATAAGAAAATTTGACTAAGTATGGAAAACACAAATTAGCCCTGTCCTTCTCATCAACATGGAGACCACCAGACATGTTAACGTCGCCACATCGATAAGTCGAACTCCATAAAGGACAGTTATTTACAAAATAATTCTAAGTATAAATCAGTTTAGCTATCATCATCTACCCAGTTGTAAACGGACAATTCGGATCCTTGGTCCAACATTCCGTGGTGGGGTAGACACTTCATTGTTATCTTCATCCCTCGACTCACATATGTCTTGTTCGGGCAAATACATGTCCGCGACTTGGTTCAACATTCCTTGCATTTGAAAGGATACCCTGTACTGCCGTGGGGTCGATAAGTCGGACCCCTGGGTGGCTTAATCTCAAAATTAATTCTGTTAACTTTGGTAGCTACTATAGGGTTAATATTTCGTTATCATCACTTCCTTCATGTCGTCTAATCATAAGCCACGGCTCATGATATGCTGATTCCGCGGAATCTTCATTATGTCCTCCATACGAACTACAAATGGGTCGATTCCGCGGTAACTTTTATTTTTTGTGAGTAACTACTCACATAACTTCTGCCAACTTGCTTAATATAAAATCGACTCTTAATTCACTTAAAATTTAAAAAATAACTACTTAAAAAAAACGACTTGTAACTACCTAACAAAACTTGAAATTAGCTTCGTGCAACCGCTTCTAAAAACCGATATAAGCTACTACTTTTTTAAACTAATTTTTTTGTTTAACACATGGCAAATAACTAACTAGTTAAAAGGACTAAAAGACTTCAAGATGATGACCTTTTTCACAAGCTTAAAGAAGCGTCCATGGGCTGCTCGTAACTCCCGTGCATTTGACTTCATTTCCATCTTTGATTTCTTCTTGACTTAATTTAACTTCCGGGCTTTAACCTAATTTTCGTCCTTGAATTCTTCTTGACTCAACTCAAATAAATTACATGACATTTTTTTGTTCGTTTTTTCTTGATTAAAAATTAAAAGACTAAAACATAAATGGACTGACCTAGATAGCTTAAAATAAAACATGAAATGGAACTAAAGCGTTTAAATTCAGATTTTGATGGAGTGAAACTTGATTATGGATGATCTTTCCATGGAGGACTAAATGAGTGATGGTATGATGAGGGTAAGGCGCCAACATTCTCTCTTGTTTCGGCGGAGTTTGTCCTCAAACTTGATTGGATGAGTGTAGAATCGGATCTTTCCTTTCTCGGAGTTGTAGTACGTACTTCTCTTGACTTTTTTAGAATATATGGTGTAGGGGAATTAACAATCGTGAGGGACGAGTGTGGCTATCTTGCATTCGACTTGGTATCAAGAATGAGAGTGATCTTGTACCCATCTTTGTTGAACGAATAGGTATTAGCATATCCATCGCAAATGACTCGCCTATCAAACAACCACGGCCTGCCCAAAATAACATGACAAGTGTCCATGGGTATAATGTCGCACCAAAGCTCCTCTTTGTACGTCTTTCAAATGCTAAAGGATATAAATACTCGTCGTGAGACTTGTAATCCCTTACTTTAATTTAGGCATTGAACGACATAAGGATCAGGATGAGGAGATGTCGGAAGTTGTACCTTGTCGATTAGGACTTGTGATGCCACATTTGCACAACTTCCTCCATCCATGATTAAAGTACAAACTTTGTCACCAATGGTACACCTCGTGTGAAAAATCACATTTCTTTAATTTCCTTGAGGGGTGACTGAACTAATTGACAAGGCCTTATGAATCATCAGGCACTCGCCTTTGTCTGGACCAATACGTTCTGCCTCATCGCTTTCTCCGCGCTTGATTTCTTCAAACTTATTCTCCGTTACGTTGATGCTCTCGTACTTGACCATAGTTATCACCCTTTTGTTCGGACACACGGATGCAATATGACAAGCCACTTGACATCAAAAACATTTTCTCAAGGAGCGTTGATTATGGGGTGGATAGTTCGGTGCTGGGGGGTTTGTTTGCGGGATTGGAAGGTTGATTATGGCGGTTGTCTTTGGGTAATTGATCGATCACGTGAACGATCTTTGACATTCTTGTTTGGGCTTTATTTTTTGTCATTGTTCCACTTTGTGAGCGAGAATGATGAGTTCTTCAAGGTTAATATAGGGATGCAAGTCAACTACTTGAGCAATGCGACTGTTAAGGCCTCCTAGGAATCTAACAAGTGTTTGGGGTTCGTCTTCATTAACTGGACTTCATGAGGTAGCATTCAAATTCCCTAGCATACTCTTCAACGCTGTTATTGCCTTGTTCCAAATGATGGAACTTAGAAAAGTTGTCTTGCATATAGTATGAAGGTAAGAACTTCTCCTTTCATAGCTTCGTCATCTTTTGCCAAGTACGCCCCTTGTCTTTGCCATGCCTTGCTCGATTCGTACATACTTTGGCCCACAAAATTGATGCATACTTTCTGAATTTTAAGGCCACAATCTTGACTTTCTTGTTCTCGGGTGTTTGTTGATAATCGAACACTCTTTCCACAATTCTTAAGCATTCTACATAGTCATCTACGTCGAGTCTTCCTTCAAAGTCGGGGATGTCGACCTTAAAATCAGGTGCTGGATGTTAGTTGCGGCGTGCAGAGGTTGCAGCGTGATCTCGGGAATAAACTTCATCTTCGTCATTAGTGTCGGTGGACAGATCTTTGTTGCGGGTTTGATTGTAGAAATCCATATAGTGTTAATTGGATTTTCGAAGTGCTTCGATCTGGGCATCTTTTTCCTCGCTGATTTTTGCTAAACGTTCGATTTCTTTGCACATATCTTCAATCATTTAGGGGTCAATGGTGGTGTCACCCATGGTGTTTGTTTCCTTCGAGATTTCGATTTAGTATTCAAGAAAAACCTGGCTCTGAGTCCAATCTGTTGGAAGCACACCTAATCCTTAGGGGTTCTTACAAACTAAGACACGAGATGAAAGAACGAACGATGAACGAACAATGGAAGGGATGAAGATGATGGTGATGTCGAATGAAAAGGGCTGGAATTTTTTTGTTTTTTTGTTGATTTTTGAAACAAAAATAAAAGCATAATAATGGCTTAATCGAGACTCACTATGAATCCACATAGCAAGTAACGACGCTCTTAATCATAGGTGTATGCGCCAATTACACCTTGCGAAAGAAGTTTTGCAAATATGACTTCAATCCAAGAATTATATAAACAACGTGATTTGAAACAAAACGTTTTGGTTTTTTTTATTAATTCATCAAAACTGAAAATTACATAATAAACTAAATTATTTATAAAGAAATAAAACGAAAAATTAACTCGAAGAAACTGACTCCGCAACCGACTAGAATAACCGTGTTAGAGTTACACACTAAGTGGCCGGTTATCCTTGCTTGGAAACGGCCACTTTTTGTGAGTAACTACTCACGTAACTTCTACCAAGTTGCTTAATGTAAAACCGACTCTTTTTCTCACTTTAAATTTAAAAAATAACTACTTAAAAAAAACGACTACTAACTACCTAATAAAATTTGAAATTAACTTCTTACAACCGCTTCTAAAAACCAAAATAAACTGCTACTTTTATTTCTGATTTGTTTGCTTAATACATGGCAAATAACTAACTAGTTAAAAGGACTAAAAGACTTCAAGACGATGACCTTTTCCACACACCTAAAGAGGCGTCCATGGGCAGCTCGTAACTCCCGTGCGTTTGACTTCATTTCCGTCTTTGATTTCTTCTTGATTTAATTAACTTCCGGGGTTTGACCTGATTTCCGTCCTTGAATTCTTGTTGACTCAACTCAAATAAATTACATGACATTTTTTTGTTCGTTTTTATACTATAATAAAACATAAATGGACTGACCTAAATAACTTGAAATAAAACATGAAATGAAACTAAAGCGTGAAAATTCAGATTTGGACGGAGTGAAACTTGATTATAGATGATGTTTGAATGAAGGATTAAATTAGTGTGGTTTTGGAATCTCAGATGGCGCAGAGTGCTCTATGATTGGGAGATTGAAGAAGTTTCTAGGTTGGAGAATTGTTTTGCTCTTAAAACTCCAAAAATTGACTGTGCCGATGGTGTTCTGTGGAAAGGTTCTGAATGTTGCTCATTCCCTATAAAAAACATTGTTGAAAATGCTTATCAATCTTCTTTGCCCATTATCCCTAAGCATCTTATATAGATGATTTGGAATAAATGCTACCCTCCCCGTGCCCAACTCACCATGTGGATGGCTTGTCTTGAGAAGTAAAAAACAGGTGAGTTCCTTCTTGAAAAGGGTGTCATCGATATTCAACAAGCCTGTTGCCCACTTTGTAACACTGAAGTGGAATCAATTTCCCATATTTTTTTCACTTGTAATTTCTCTTGGAATGTTTGGATGAAAATGCTTGTGTGGTGGAGCCTTTTTGGTGTTCTACAAAACTGGTGTGAAAGCTTCATTGTGGCGTGGATCGGAATGATGAAAATTCGAAAATGGAAGAGACTATGGAATCTTATCCTTGGTTGTGTGTTGTGGTCCTTGTGGTATGAGAGAAACAAAACAAAATTCGAAATGTACAACCCGGATTTCAACAAATTTGTTTACAATCTGAAAATAAGAATTGGTGTCTAAGCAAAGGAGCTACTGGGTGGCATGGAGTTTGCCTCTCATGATCTCATCCACAATCTTGATGCAGTTATCTCTTATGCCATTGTGTGTTACTGTGCTCTTGTCTAAACCTTGGCGATTATCTTACAGTTGGCTCCTTTTGTTTTGTTATGTTATAATGCTTGTATTTTTCTGGTTTTGCTTATAGCTGGAGATTATTCTAGAGGATGGTGTTAGTGTCTTATAGCCTAGTATGATGGTGTGTAAGGTGTTTTCTCTCGTGTTTTTGGATGGTGTGTAAGGTAGTAGTTTTTGGTTTTTTCTTGATCGCATAGCCCACCCTTATGCTGTTTTGGGTGGCATGTCTCTTACTCCCCTCTTCCAAGCTCCCTCGCGGTTTTTATGCTAGGTTTTGGGTTGCAAGTTCGTGTTCTGTTTCCTCCTAATATATTCCTATTTAATATATTATATTATATGATTATAATATATATTATATATATATATATATATATATATATATATATATATATAATATATATATATATATATATATATATATATATATATATATATATATATATATATATATATATATATATATATATATATATATATATATATATATATATATATATATATATATATATATATATGTATAAAATAAACATAAAAGTATATGATAATAAAGGAGTGATTAGTTTTGTTATTTTATTTAATTGTTATAAGTGGTACTTATTTTGATACACAAAATGTAGAAATTGGAATGCAATGAAAAACATCTAAAACAATTTGATTTAAAGAAACTGTATTTTTAATAATAAATTTTTTTATGAAATTAAATTAAATAATTTAAAACACATTTTTATTGATTTTTTTATTATTATTCTGTCATGATTTCATGATATATTTTGGATTATTTAGTGCTAGATCATGGCTCTTTTATTGTTAAATAAAAGATAGTTATATTGTTTGTAAGTCATTGCTAATATTTGTATGTCTGATCCACTGACTCTTAATTTTCACTCAGATCTTCATTGTAGAAGAGGTCTATAATCGAGAAAACTAAGTCATATGATTCATAAATTATATATTGATTTTTTTGAGTATAATAATTAAATAATAATGTGTTTGTATAATAATTAAACAATGAATTATTTTTTGTGGGATAATAAAATGATACAATTTGATTGTCTGTATTGTTACTTTTTATATATATATATATATATATATATATATATATATATATATATATATATATATATATATATATATATATATATATATATATATATATATATATATATATATATATATATATATATATATATATATATATATATATATAACCCATTAAAAATAATAAATAAAAAAATCATATTGCCGTTGGAAAAAAAAATCTTTACTTGACTTGAAAACACCTAAATTACTACTGCACTTTCTAAAAGAAATATTTATCAAGCTAATTACAATAATGCTAACCACTCTAACTTATACGAAAACCCATTAAAAATAATAAATAAAAAAATCATATTGCCGACATGCTTAAACCCTAAAATTCATGAAATGAATAACAAATCAAATAAATAAAATCAACTAGAAACAACACAAAACATGATAAGCCAACAAAACCTTTCAATGCCAAATCTTTTACTCTCCCCCTCCATAAAATCAATGCGGTTACTTTTAATTTTTATTCTATTCTTTTTAATATTATTATTACTTGATTAATAGTCTTGAATTTAAAATAATATATGCTCAATATTTATTATAAATTATTCATGACCTTTGAATTCATTAATAAACTACTAAAATTACTATTCATAAACTCATTTAGATAATTAGTTATTTATCAGTTCGTAATAATTATGAATTTAGTTGGCTTTTAAACTAAATGAAAGTACTATAATTTTTTTTACTCACTTTGAAAATAATATTTTTAGATAAAACACTAGTAAAAAAATCATTATTTGTATCTTGTTTTTAAGCTCATTTGTATCTTATATTAGGGGTTACTAACAAGTGGATTACAAATAACATATTATTTGCATCGCTTGAAAACCCAAGATACAAATACGGGTTATTTGTATCACATGTTTGAAACACACGATACAAATAACAACTTATTTGTATCGCCTTTTTGAAAAACGCGATACAAATAATAGGTTATTTGTATCCCCTAATTGAAACAGGCGATACAAATAACCCTTATTTGTATCTTGGCTTTCAAACAGGCGATACAAATAAGCCAGTTATTTGTATCCCCCTATTTAAACCTTAGATTCAAATGAGTTTTTTTTTAATTAAAAAAACATATATAGCCTATATATTTATATCGAAACGGGATTATTAATATAATATATATCTATAGAAGTCATTCAATGCTATAATATATACAATATACGATTAAATAATATTTACATTAATTAGAAAATATTGTACACTTATATATATATATATATATATATATATATATATATATATATATATATATATATATATATTATATATATATATATATATATATATAATATATATATATATATATATATATATATATATATATATATATATTACATGTACAAATTAAAATTACATTTAGTTTAACAAAAAGTTAAATATAAGGTACTTTGCCCATTGCTCACGAACCTTATCTATTTCATCTTGGCTATATGTGCTTGATCTTGCAATATACTCCTTCAAAACAAATAATAAACAAAACAAATTAAAATAAATACATTATTTATGAACGCGCGCAATCCATACAATAACGACCTATATTTATATTGTAACCTTGAAAGCAAATAACAAAACAAAAAACACATTAAAAAGTTCACCAAATACAAAAATTCTGCAGAAATCTTGGCAGAGTTCCGTTTGTAAAATAAATAGTCCAAAAATTTTTAAACTCATATACCTGCAAATAAACTCAATACAATAAAAGTGGTGTTTATAAACACTTTCATTCCTTCCCTACCAACCAAATACTTTCCCAAAGTACAATGAAAGTGGTGTTCATAACCACTTTTTCTCCAATCTAAACTATTTAACTAAACAACCGTCCCAAAACATCATCAAATTAAACAACATAGCTAGAAAGCATAATAAAAAGGGAAATTCCGCATGGCAGCATCCAGTTTTGATGAAATGTCAGCGGTAGCACCTTTTTAAGAAAATTCCACATGGTAGCATCCAGTTTATGCATTATCTAATTGCCGTAGCATTTTCCGTTAAGTTCTTGTTAAATTCCGTTAAAATCATCATTTTGTAAGTTTTTTTTTCACATGGTAGCATCCAGTTTTTGTTGATTCACCATTTTAACTTTTAATTCACATTAACGCTCATAAATGTTTAATAGTTTTATTGAAAAATTATAAGAAACTATCTAATCGGGTCGAAACAAGTACTTATTCGCCTATTTTTCAATACGTAAACCGAAAAAGATATTTGGCGTTATTTTTACCTATCATAACAATTTTTTTTTAAAAAACGGACGTTGCAAATACCCTTATGGGGTAACTCTTTCGAAAATCCGGTCGAAACAAGTACTTATACGCCTATTTTCCGAGAAATAAGTACTTATTCGAAAGAGTACTTGTTTCGACCGATGAATTAAACATTAAAATGGTGAATTAAATGGTAAAATTATTTTAACATTTATAATTTTTTTTCCATAAAATTATTAAACATTTATGGACGTTAATGAATTAAAAGTTGAATTAAACAATAAAATGGTGAATTATACGTCAAAATAGTGAATTAAACAAAAACTGGATGTTACCATGTGGAAAAAACTAACAAAATAACGAATTAAACGGAATTTAACAAGAACTTAACGGAAAATGCTACGGCAATTAGATAGTGCATAAATTGGATGCTACCATGTGGAATTTTCTTTAAAAAGTGCTACCATTGACATTTCATTAAAACTTGATGCTACTATGTGGAATTTCCCTAATAAAAATCGAGAAATAAACTCACTTGTTGCAAATCACCCATACATTGACTATATTGTTTAACTATCTCATACATAAACCTCATGACGTAGTAGCCACACTCTCTCCCGCCGGGCTGTTGGGCACACTGATAAAATTAGAAAAATGAGCTAAATTAAATGCTATACAACTTAAATATTTAGAAAATACAAGAATAACCCATATATACCTTTATTTGCTTAAAAAGTAATGTTGTGTTATTACTTTGGCCTTTGGGCCTTGCCCTATAAGATTTGTAAGCACTAAAATGAAACCACAAAAGTTTGTCAAGGCAAAACATTCAATTATGATTAACTCTTTCAAAATATATTCAAGGACTTACTATTTTAAAGCATTTTCGCACAATAATAATGTAGGACGAGTCGATTGTTGAGCCAAAGAGTTAAACTCGAAGACTACGTCGGCCCGTAGATCAACGACAAATAGAATCCAATGACATCTAGACGAAACACAATAAATTAAATATAAGTATGAAGTACAAAGCATGCACATACAAATTAAAACTTATAAATGTCGTCATTCATACTCTTCTTTGTAAGGGGCCAAAATAAATTTACAGTGCGACTCTTTCTTTTGTAGTTCGCTAGTGAAAGCATGTTTCAAATATGCTATTGCCCCAAAAAAATCTCTCTTGCATTCATCTCCAGAAATTATTTGGGGACACAAAAAGGTTATGCGTTCTCCTTGACCTTTATCCCGTAAATCTTCAATAAGGTATCTACAATTCAAAATATAAATTAATATCTAAGTTTTCACCGTGCCAATACCAAATCTCATAATCAGACCCACGACGATATAAGTGATCTAGTATTTCGTTAATGTCAGTCCACCTCTTTACATTGCCACAATCACGACAAGGGAAAAATATCATAGGCTCCTGGCTTAGCCTTTGGTGTTCTACTGCTGCAATACAAAATTCTCTAAGCCCTTCTTGAAAGTCCCTTTCGCGTCTATCACCGTACAACCAACTACGATTCATTTCTAAGAACATAACGTACATGCATACACATACCCTAATAAGTTCAATGCAGACCCTTAAGAAATAAAAACCAATAACATTATTTTTAACTCAATCGTTAGTAGTCTTATTAAACTAACACCATAAACATCCTATTCTTACATATCAGTACACCACAAACATCCACAACAAAATTCTTCAACAATGTCAGCATACTAACAACAATCAAAAGGTGTTCACACTCATAAGTTGTACCCTATGTTGAATTAAATAGAACTATAGAAGTATAGATTAATGTAAAGACATATTACCATACATTGCCACCAAATCTGATGGAATATTACATATAGAAAACATGAAATCACAAAAAATAAAATAAAATAAAATAAAATAAAATAACTTTCTTGACATACAAAATCAACAAAGGTGAATCATGTAGTATGTTTACCAAGCACTTCAATACCTTTCATCTTTGGTAAGTTTGGCAAGCACTTCAACTAAAGGTATCTTTGGCAAACACTTAAAACACAATTCCGCTAGATGTTCTAAATCAACTCCTAATTCATAATATTAAAACCTAAACAAAAGCCCTTTAGTTAGCTTAATTCTCTTTTAAGATTTCAGTTTTATCGAACTTGTCACATTTGAATTAGCTATATGTCAAGAACGTACCTCCATGAGTAGTTCTACCTTCCAACTATATTTTTTCTAGCTTCCATATAACTTCTTAATCAAATCATCAGCTTTCTTCAGTATTAGTTATCTTATCATTTTCAATTAAACTTGGAATGCTTTTTAGCAAGATTGAAGCTTTCACCCACCAACGAAAATTACAATTTATTTTTCAACTAATTATACCAAAATACTACTTACCAACTTAATACTTATCATGGAATTTGCAAATACTTGCAAATACTTAATCAAATACTAATTATACCAAAATACTACTTACCAACTTAACACCCAAAATCAAAACGAAAAGACATCCATAAGCAATAATATTAAAGAGGTGGGGGTGATTTACAAATGAGTGGTGGCAATCATGTAATAAGTAGCGTGCTTCTTTACATCCCAACAATCCAACATTACTAATTTATTCATTGACGTCATGTTATTTGTACCAAATACTACTTACCAACTTAATACTTATCATGGAATTTGCAGAGGAAGAATGTACCTTTCTTTTGAGGTTGAGGAAGCTTTCGGTCGCTTGAAACTCAGCAGAAACAAACGATACAAATTGGAGATGCTTTCGGTCGCTTGAACGCAGCAGCTTTCGGTCAGATTTTCGTTTTTGAAGGGACGAAAATTGAAGCAGCCTCTGAAATTGGAGATGAAGGGAGCAGCTTTTGGTCAATTGAAATTGGAGATGAATATTCGTGGGTTTTTTCAGCTGTCAAATTGAAGCAGCAATGGAGGGAGATGAATAAAATGGGGTCGAATTGAAGCAGCAATGGAGGGAGTCGTTGAAGCAATCGAATGGAGTCGTGGGTGAATGGAGTCGAATTGAAGCAGTGAATTGAGGGAGTCGAATTGAACCAGCAAATGGAGGGAGTCGAATTCAAAACGGCGTTGAACTCCCAAATATAATAGGCGCTTAACCTAATTTCAATTTAACCATTATTTGTATCGTGGTTATACACACGCATACAAATAATAACTATTTGTATCGCTTGTTTATACACGCGATACAAATAATCATTATTTGTATCCCCTGTTTGAAACACGTGATACAAATATTCATTATTTGTATCGTTTGTTTATACACGCGATACAAATAATCATTATTTGTATTGTTTGTTTATACACGCGATACAAATAAGGTTTATTTGTATCTTTTGTTAAAATAAAAGATACAAAAAGTATTATTTGTATATTTTATTTCCACAAAAGATACAAATAGGGGTAACAAATGAGACTTTTTTTACTAGTGAAAGCAACTTATGTTTCTTTTATTTTTAAAACATACAAGTTTATGGTAAACTAAATGATAAAATTTTGCAGAAAATTTTTTGGAGTGTTACAACTACCCCTACTACCAAAAAGTTTCGTTCTCATAACTCACAAATAATATAAAAGTTAACCAAAAGTAGTAACTCACACTATGACTAGGTACTTGAGTTAAACAACTCTGGTACTTTAGTCTCATAGACTCCTCAGTTTCCCAAGTTTCTTCTTCGTACTTTGGGCTCCTCCATAGTATTTTCACCAATGGATTGACCTTGCTTCGAAGTTTTTCGATTTTGACGATCAAGGATCTTAATAGGTCGTTCGTGAATGTCAATTTCAGATAGATGTCAATTGTCTCAACCTTTATTACATGAGAAGGGTCACTATGACACTTTCGTAGCTGAGATACATGGAAAACATTATGCACCTTAAACAAATTAGGTGATAGTGCTAGTCGATACACAACTTGCACAATCCTCTCAAGAAGTTGGTAGAAGTATACCTACATTTTCATGTGAAGCCTTCTCGATTAGATCTTACTCAAGAGATTAATTAAGTCAAAAGCACAACTGAAAAACCAATTCAAGAAGCTAACAAAAAGGAAGAAGAGGCTATAAAAGAAGCTCAAAAAAAAAAAAGAAGGAAGCTGAGATCCCTAGGCTTGAGGTTAATCAGAAAATTTCCTCAAACAATAAGGCTTTACACTTGATTTTATAAGCTTGTGGGATAAACTCTGAGACAAACTAGGAAGAAAGTAACATTTAATCAAATAAATGTAAGTATTTGCATATTCGTTTTTCTCATGCGTAACAATTTAATTTATGATGAAGATAAAAATTTGAATCGTTTAATATCAAACTTGTGGAATGTAAGTATTTGCATATTCTTACCTTCTTCAATTAATACTCCTATGTTATTGTGATTTTTTGAATCTATATGTTATTGTGAATAATCATTGTGGAATGTAAGCATGTTATTACAAATGTGTTTGGTAAATTGGTAATGAGAAAGTATGATTGAATGTGTTATGTCTTATGTGTTTGATATTGTTCTTGCTAGAATTCAAAATAATTAAGAGTAAACAAGATAATATTGCTTCTTTTATTTTGGAAAAATGTTTAAGTAAAGAAGGTGAGGCTACATTAGGTATTTTTATATCATGTTTGCATTTTGTCTTGTGAAAAACTAATTGTTCATGCACTGTAATCTAATCATCTAACACCTCATCTCTAGTAAAAGCTCTCTTATGTTGATGGAATTCAGTTAAGGTGGCATTCTACTGTGTTCTAATTATTAATTATGCAAGTTTTTATTGGAGTCTTTGTTGTATGGATGGTCTGATCCGAGAGGTATAACGTACACTTTGTTTGTTAGATGTGTATTTATATCAATAGTGAGCAGTTTGTCTTTATCTTGTATGGATGGTCTGATTCAACATTCGTGATTGCATTTATCCCCAACGTCCCCCCCACCACCCATCCCCATTCTTTTCAATATGTTGAAATTATTTAGTGTCTAAATGAAGAGGGATCTTTTTTGTAATGTTTAAGCTTTATCCTATTGGACTAATTGGTGGTGGATATACCCATTTGACTTAGATTCTCTATATTTGTGTTTGGTTTCTTCTATAAGTTTAAAGGAAATTATTTTCTTACCTTTATAGTTTTTCATATATGGACATAAGAATCATAATATGCTAACATTTCTTTGTAGGTAAATGATTTCTGTATTCTAAAAGCCGAAGATGTTATATCAATACAGTACAATTATGACAAATATACTCATGTTTTACAAGGAAGATGATACATTTATATTAGTTTTAAAATGTTATGTTAAATTAGTGATTAGGTTTTTAATTAAAACTATATGTATACTTATGTTTACATTTTACGAATGATGTATTAAGGATTTCTTCCCACTACAACCTCACTACTAGTTGAATTTTCTTGCGAGTAGTATACTTTTTGGACTAAGAGTTTAATTGTATGAATGATTTATAACCTCGTGTTGTGCATGTGGTAGACGAATATAATTTGTTACGAGTTATTGTATGTCACAAAAGCATTTGATTAGCCATAGGTTAATTTATGTGGTAGAAGATTATGATTAGCCATAGGTATATACATGAGGCAGAAGAATATGATTAGCCACAAGTAAATTCATGTGGTCGAAGAACATGATTTACCACTAGTAAATGCATATTATAGAAAAAAATGATTAGCCGCAGGTTATGCCAAAATTTTTTTTCCACAACCCTTATTTTCCCATGGAAATAATCTAGCCACAATCAATTGTGTCACGGTAGTCACTAGCTTGAATTTATGTGGCTAGGTAGTGATGTGCTCGTTTTAGAGCACATTTATGCCCCCTCTTTGGTGTCAAGTCTCGGTGTTTTACATTGGTTTTATGCGTTTTACACTCGATTTTACCTTATTCTTGTCTTCGCGGTGTTTTATGGTTATTTCAGGTGTTTTCGAAGGTTTCGAGGTAAAATGGATTGAGTTCGAGGCTTAGTCATCAAAGTCAAAGAAGAGGCACGCGTTTCGAGGCGCTTATAAGTGTCCAGGGTCATCCCCGAAGTTATCGCGAAGGCCGAAAATAATTGGATGCTTGTTCGACGATTGAAAAAGAGCAAGATGAGCCAAAGAGCCCTACATTCGATCGAACCCATGCCCAATTCGGGCGCATGAGCTTCTACACCCAAGTTCAATACCTATGCTCTCTGCAAATGGCAAACCAAGCACTCATTCGAGCGAATTTACATGCATTCGACTGAATCCCACAACCCATTCGGGCGAATGGGAAATGAAAATTGTTGTTTGTGTTTTGAAGTTTCTCGAAACCTCGAATGGCACTCATTCGGGCAAATGGCCTAGCTCTTTCGGTCGAATGTGGGTTAAAACGTGCGATTTCTTTTCTTCGCAAGCTTAAAACACGTGGATAATTTTAGGGCTCTTAGGGCACACTTTATACAGCCTATATAAAGGCTTAGTTCTGAATACTTTGCCCATGTCTTGATGACGAGAAACCCTCCCAACTAGAACATTACATCTATTGCTTTCATTCCAATTCCTTTGCCCTAGATTAGTTTTATAGCTTTCTCATTTACTTTCCAAGCATGGTAATCTTTCAGTTCCTTTAAGTTTATGTAAGTCTTCTTTCATTTATTTCTTTCTTACTTTGTTTATCTTTCATTGATGCTATTTAATGTTTTGTTCTTGCTTGTTTTGATTCTTACTTTGTTTCTTGTTCATTTACCTTTCAATCTTGTTCTTGCTTTCCTTATTGCCTTCTACTGTAGTTGATAGATAGATTTCTTGCTTTGTCTTTCATTTTGTTGCGTTTCTTCTTCCCTAATGCTTTCCTTCATGCTTTCCTTCATGTTCTCAGTTGTAGTTAGTTTCAATATGTTAGAGTAGTTTCTTTAGGGATTTTGGTTTGGCGAAACCCTAGGTTTGGTGAATGTTGTTCATATGCTAGATTAGCGTTGAGGTTTGTTGTGGATTGTTTGAATGATATTCGATGCGAATCATGTCCTGCCACTCTTGATGAGACATAGGGCGATTATGGGTCGTTTGCGTGGCTATACGTCACCAACTTTCTCTCGCTATCTAGAGTGTCTCGATCGATCTGCGTTCGATCTCCCTTGACCTAGCTTTCCATGAGAACATAGAACCGACCTAGGGTGGATCCTTACAATCCCCGTTTGTTTCCTATTGCTTGCCTTAATTTTGTTTATTGCTTTCGTAGTTTAGATTACACACCCTTCACTCATACCCATTACCTTCTCTACACCTAGACCTTAACCTAGCTTAGTCCTTGTCCTTGTGGTTCGATCACCGACTTACCTCTATACTCGCTATAGTTGTAATAGGGTGTTATAAATATTGTTTGCATAGCCAAGGTTTCTAGTGTTTAACTACGCGTTAGAAACCGGTTATCAAAATGGCGTCGTTGCCGTGGACAAGGTGTTATAGTTAGGTTTTGTGCTTGTTGTAGTTCATTTTTGCTTTCTTTTAGTTTTTGTTTAAATAACTTTTGCGTGTCAGTGCTTACGCTTGGTTTCTAGTGTTGTTTGCATGAGCTATAGCACACGGAGATCACAGCTACAGCTTGTTCCCTACAATCCCAAAATACAAAGGGTCACTAGACGATCTCCTCCTCCCACTCCACGTCAATCGTCTATACCCAATCCTTCTACACCAATGGCCGATCTTTTTGGGCAATTCGGGGACCCAGGGTCTAGAGAATTTCAAGGGAGCGTGGTGCTACCGGATGCCCCACCAAACTTTCGCATTGACCCACAGTACACTATCATTGTGAAGGCGAACTCTTTTAGTGGCTTGAGAAATGAGTGCCCTCTCCAACACTTGGAGGCATTCGTCGAGACTTGCAGATTCATGCCCCAATGCCCCAAAAGCCCAAATTATGTCAAGATGTGCCTCTTTCCGGTTGGTTTGGCGGGGGACGCCAAAGATTGGTACAAATGCTTAGAGCCCAACTCCATCACCACATGGGCTCAACTTCAAACGACGTTCCTTGAAAGGTTCTGTCCCAAGAATCGCACGCAAGATAGGCGCAAAAAGATTGCGTCATTCACACAAGATGAGGATGAGAGCCTAAGTGCCGCCTGGACTAGATTCAAGGGTATGCTCCGAGCTTGCCCCCATCATGAGTATGGGGAAACCATGTGAATACCTACTTCTACGATGGGCTTGATGAGTCAACAAAGGCACTGCTAGATTTCGCAGTTGGTGGACAGCTTTCAAAGGTCCCATGCAACCAAGTGAGGGAAATGATCGAAGAGGTCGCAAAGAATAGTGCTTGGGGTGGGATAAGGAGAAGCAAGCAAACAAGGGGTACGATCGATGAGGCCAATCTTGATTCGATCGGTGCGACAATTGAAGCAATCATGGACAAGAAATTGTCCAAGCTTAAGTTAGCCTAAGGAAGTTCTAATATCTCCGTCGCTAGTGAAGCCAAGCCTTTCTCATGTCGTATTTGTGGGGGCACTAATCATGATACATCATATTGTGGAGGTTTGAATCCAAAGCATGTGGCATCGGTAGAATATGGGGGAAGCACTAATGAGGGGGCCCAAGCGACAAACTTTGATGGTTATGGGTACAATCCCGAATACGTAGCTGCGATGGGTTATGGGAACCAAGGTCAAGGGTACACTCAATATAGCTTATTCAACAACCCGTCCTCCCGACCTCCCTTCAATCCCAAAAATGGCCAAGGCAACTTCCACCAAGGTTACAACGATCATGTTCCATACAACAACCAAGCCGGTGGTAGCTTCGCTAGGCCCAATGGAAATAGGCTTTACCCACAAGTGCCACGCCCCAACCCCAATCTACCTTATCCGACCACCTAACCACTTCCAAACCCCGTTCTTAACCAAGACTTCATGACCACCCAAATGAGTACCCTTGCCCAAATCAATCAAACTTTAATCGCTTAAATGTCGCAATTCCAAGGTCAACAAAGGAATTTTGAGAACCAACTTGCACTTCTAGCACAACCACCTCCACCAACATTAAACCCATCCACCCAACCTCCATCACCTAACCCACCACCCAATCCCAACCACCATACGTGCAAGGCGATCATCCTTAGATCGGGGACATCATATCCGACTCCAGTTGAAGAAGCAATTGCAAGCCAAGTTTTTGAAGAAGCAGTTGGTGCTTACCATGTAGAAAAGAAAATAAGATTAGTTATTACAGGCGTTTCCCTTAATTTGGTGCTTACATGTAGAATTTCCCTTTAAATTAAAAAGCAACATATTAATTATAACTTTAAATAATTTATAAAGTATCAAGTTTATTTTATATTTTTGTTGTATTGATTTTAGGAAGAAGTCATTAAGAGATTCAACTATTACAAATTTTTTTACAAAGAAAAAGTGTGAGAATCTACGGGAACTCGTTCTCATTCATCAAATTCATATCAAGAACCTATTCCAACTTCTAACCTAATTCCCACACCAATTAAAGAACCAATATTTACACCAATTTCTAGGTCATTTGAGAGACTAAGTGAAAGTGATATTCTTTCTCTTGAACACGATCCATGACTGAGGAGACGAATTTCTGACTTTCATGTAGATGATAGGGAGATAGTGATTTGTGAGTATATTCGAAGAGGTCTTTGTTAACCAAAAGATCATAATTTCCCATACACATACTATGGAAAAACAAAACAAAAGTTTGTTCCTTATTGGTTTGATAAGTTTGTACATTTGCTAGAATATAGTAAATCAAAGGATGCGGCATTTTGTTTTCCTTACTATTTGTTTAGAACCGATGGTGTTTATTGTGCGGGAGATGCTTTTGTTAGTGATGGATTTAAAACATGGTGTAAAGAGGATGCATTTCAAAAATATGTTGCAGGTCATTTGAGTGCTCATAATAATGCATTAAAGTCTCTAATGGATTTTCAGAATAGAAAGAGCTTGATTATAAATATCTTCAAAAAAAATTAATTCAAGATGAAAATGACTATGATACTAGATTAGATGCTCATATAGAAGTTGTTAGGTTTCTTTTGCTTGAAGGATTGGCTTTTCGTGGTCATGATGAATCTGAATAATCTATGAATAAAGACAATTATATCCAGCTTCTAAAATTGCTAGCAAAGAGGGACTCTGATGCAAGTAAAGTTATATTGGATAATGCTCCACAAAATTGTCAATTGACATCTCTTAAAATACAAAAAGACATTATTAATGCTTGTGCTACAAAGACGATCAAGAAGATCATTAAGGAACTTAATGGTAGTTTTTTCTATTCTTGCTGATGAATTTGGTGATATTAGTGATAAAGAGCAGCTGAGTGTTCTTTCGAGTTATGTCGATCAGAAAGGAATGGTGAAAGAACGATTACTTGGTTTGGTTGATGTGGGTAACACTACTTCTTTAACTCTTAAGGGTGCTATTGAATCTTTGCTTATGAAACACTCTTTGACTTTGTCATTGGTTTGAGGGCAGGGCTATGATGGTGCAAGCAACATGTGAGGTGCAATTAATGGTCTAAGAAATCTAATTTTGAATGAATCTCCTTGTGCATATTGCATTCATTGTTTTGCTCACCAACTTCAACTAACACTCGTTGCTATTGCTAGTAAGAACGATGATTGTGCTTGGCTTTTTGAAACACTTAGTAATTTGATGAATTTGGTGGGAGCTTCTTGTAAGTGTAAGAAACTTCTTCGAGATAAGAAAGTCTAACATATATTAAATGCTTTAAATGATGGTATAATCAAGTCTGGAACAGGATTGAATCAAGAGTGTAGCTTATAAGTAGGCCTTCTACCGTTAGATACAGTTCTCATTTCAAGATAATTTTGTGTGTATGTCATTTATATCCTGCGATTCTTGATGTCCTTCATTCTATCAAAGAAGATACTAATAGTATTGAAAGGTTAAAAGTGGAGTCCATTGCATTTGCACTTACGAGGTTTGATTTAATTTTTGTAGCACAATTCTTATTGACAATTTTTGCGATAACGAATCGATTAAATTTGTCATTACAAAGAAAGGAGCAAGATATTGTGAATGCCATGAGACTTGCTAATGTAACTAAAGAACAGTTGCAGAAACTTCGAGATGAAGGATGGTATAGTCACATGGAAAAGGTCACCTCATTTTGTAATAAGTGCGATATTTTTGTTCCTAAGATGGATGACATATATGTTCTTCCTAGACGATATAGACGTGGCCAAGTGCAAAAAACTAACAACCAACACTTTTGAGTAGCGGTGTTTCTTAGCTTGATTGATCAAAATATGTTGGATATAGATGATTGATTTGACAAGATAAGTAAGAAATTGCTTATTTGCATGTCATGCTTTCAACCAGAAAACAAATTTGCTACTTTTGATTCCAAGAAGTTGCTGCGACTTACTCAGTTTTATCCTAATGAATTTTCAAGTATGCATTTATTATACTTTGAGTATCAACTTGAAAATTTCATTTATGATGTTCGAAGTGACGAAAGATTTTTGGGGATAAAGAATTTGAATGAGCTTTCTATAAAACTTGTTGTGTTGAAGAAGGATGCCACACATGTGAAGGTGTATCTCCTGTGGTGATAGCTTTAGTTGAAAGATCATTTTCTGCAATAACATTTATCAAAAGTAAACTCCATAATAGCATGGGTGATGAGTTTCTAATTGATAATTTATTCACTTATTTGGTGAGGGATTTATTTGAAAATGTTCATAATAAAGATATTGTTAAACAATTTAAACATATGATACCTCGTCGAAATTGAAGGTAAATATAAAGTTTGAATGACTCTAAAGTTTTTTGTGACATATTTGTGCACTATATATATTTTTCACCTTACTTTTTGATGATTAATTTCTTAGTGTAGATGAACACTACATATGAACTGATGGACAAAGCTTGTGCACTTGAGGGCTAGTTGATCAAAAAATGCTTAGTTTGTTATTATGACGGGCGAGTTGAGTCATATCTTTGTTTTACTTTATTAATGGTATAGTCTTTCAAGTTATGCTTTACATGTTAATCGAAATCAAAACGCTTTTATTAGACTCGCAACCCCATATTTCAAATCCTAGCTCCACCGCTACTTTTTGTTTGTTATTTGTAGTTACGAAGGTTTACAATGGTGGATTCCTTGGTAGTTATTGTTGTTTCACACGTGCAGCATAGTCACATACATTAAATTATATAATTTTAAATAATTCTAATTCTATCAAAGTTTGAATTTATTTTTTTTTAAAAAAAAAAAAAACACAAATACAAACATACACTAATTGCAAAATTGCTTTAAAAAATCAGATTTGACTAATTATAAATAATGGTGGCTTGGAATGGTTGGTTTTAGGTTGATAGATTTTATATGTGGACATGGAATTGAATTTGGATTTGATATATTGAACACAAACATGATCTGTGACTTAATATTTAGGGTGGATCACTATAGCCAACGTTCCAGAGATTTCCCTCAAACTAGTTCTTGGACCTTATTCTTTAATATTGGACTCCTCTTCCAACTTTTATAGATCCTGAATCAACAGCACAAATTCATAATAGTCTTTTTAAGAGATTATTTTTAATTGAATCGGCTCATCAAGCTAAGAAAAATGTAGATTAAGAATATCCATTGAGCTTTGATGAACTTAGGCCTTAAATACATTCTCAAAAAGACAATCTCTCTGGAGACCGGCTCAACTCATTGAAATGTTACAATTTAAAGACAAATAAAGACAATCAAACTAAAACATCTAATAAATAGGAGTTCAAAAACTATATTATTACGACCGAAATTATACATAAATGAAAGCTAAGTATAGGCTAAAACATATCTAGTTAACTTTTTTCTTGATTTAATGAATGATGAATGATGATTGTGACAAATTTTTGATTAATGAGGGTGGCTCGACTTAGTTAACAATTAGTCACTTTAAAATTATAAGTAAATATTATAATCAATCTCTTTAGAATTATATTATATATAAGTATAATAAATCATACACTCATTTGAGAATCGGAGTTAATTCTGTAAATGATCCGATGAGGACAAAATGAGCCTCCTAAAAAGAGCACAAGTTGCAAAACCCAAGATTTGGTGGTACTTTTTAGTCACTGTAAAGCTTGTGGCTTTCGCATAATCTCCAAAATTAAAAGGATTGATGTAAGAAACCATGTGACTTTTGAAAATATTTAATTTGTTTCTCTAAGACCACATAACAAATTATTAAAATATCCCAAGTTTTGATTATCACAAAAGGGAGACTTTTTTTTTTATTGCATTTAAAAATTATATATTAAAATTCTAATTTGCATCAAGACCAATCTAATAAGATTTCACATGAATATATTTTTTGTCTTTAATACTCCCTCCTATTCACTCAAGTTGTCCCATTTGTTTTTGGGCAATTCACTTATCACTCTTAATTTGTATTTTACTTTTATCTATAAGTTAAAACATAGTCACGTGGGATCTTGTTTGATTCGTCTCAATACAAAGATTATTAATATCAACTTTTTATATTTTTTAATTAACAAATATTTGAGATATTAAGGGTTAAAATGTTGTCTCGGCAACTGTGAAAAACTAAATTGGACAACTTCAATGAATAGGAGGGAGTATATATTTTAAAAATCAAATTTAAATTCCTCTCTTATAGAAAGGAAAAAACTTGAAGTAAACAAACAAAAAATGAACAAAGAGAGTATATTGATCTAATTTATTTGAATCATAATGTAGATAAGTAAATTTAGTACATTGTTTTTACTTGGTTCCAATAACATGTTACAAGGAGAAATAACCTTATTAGATTAGGACGGCAAATAAATATTATGCTTTCTATTTATTTGGGGAGTAAGAACTGACAAATTTTTGAAGGTCCTGAGCAATTTAAAAATTATAATATTTTTCTAAAAATTTTAGATCATTAAATATTTAATTTATACAACGTAATTTAATATTGAGATACCAATCTTTTAAAGTTGTTTGTGGTTAAACATATTGAACATGTTCATAAATCATAAACTTCCATACTTGTGTACAAGTTCAAAGAAAACATATTCATTAATCATTAGTGTAAGTCACATAGTCCCTGGATGAAAACATAGGTCTTAAACACAATTAAAAAGTAATGCGATAGAGATTGAGATTGCAGAGTATGTGGATGATCATATATAAAGGAGATTGTATTCCATTTTTTTGTCACTATTCACTTATCATTCTTAATTTGTATTTTATTTTTAATTTTTAAGATAGAATTTAGTCATATGAGATCTTATTTGTAGGAAAATAAGAAATATAATAATATAAAAATATTATTTCAAAAATATTACTCCCTCCAAACAAATTTAGTTGTTACAATTCCTTATTTGACAAATTCATAACAATTGTCACATTTTCTTTTTTGTAGTAAATGTAATAAGATGGGTCATGAGTGCAAAGAATCCAATGAATCAAGTCAGACTCAGTAGAATCAAATGGGGATTGAGGAGGAAAAACAGAAGGGAGAAAGAAGGATGTGAATTCCAGCATCTATTGCTAAGGTAATGAAGGATGTTACTAATGTGGAGGACCTTCGAGCCAAACTAGCAGCCGGTGCAAACTAGGAAGAAGAGAAAATAGAGACAACTTGTAATCCTTCGAAAACACAAGAGAGCCAAACCTACAACCACACAAGTGGGCAAGGGGAAGATGTGGAGGAAGGTTGGACCCCAGTTGCCCCTGGGAAGGCAGCGCGTAGAGTTCAAAACAGAGCACACGGAAGCATTCACCAACCAAGCGAGTTGGATCTTTCTAGTGGTGGGATAGGAGAGCAAGGGGTATTACAAACAGCAGCTACCACAAAACATGATAGGTACGGGAACCCTCTAATTCCCTCAACGCAATGATTATTGCCTCATGGAATGTGAGGAGCATGGAATGTGGCAGGATTTGGAGAAGATAGACTACAATTCTTCTTGCCTATACATGGGTGATTTTAACGCAATTTCCAAAGAAGAGCATAGGAAGAATGGGTCTCAGGTCACTACTTATGAAACGCATGATATGTTGCAGTGGTTAGACAATAAGGAGCTTCACCCAATCACCGAGAAAGGCCACAAGTACTCTTGGACCAACAAGGAAAAAGGGGAAAACCGCACCCTAAAAAAGATCGATCATGCTATAGGGAACCTCCAGTGGTTGAACACTTTCAGTCAAGCGAGTGTCCACTATGCTAATCCTCAAACTTCCAATCACACTCCTTTAATCCTGAATCTCACAAGGCATGACCAAAAGCAAAGCAAACCGTTCCGCTTCTTCAATATTTCAGGAGACAGATTCCTAAAGGTTTAAAGATGCTGAAGATTAGAGCAAGGTAGGGCTCGAGACTTTGGCACAAGATGAATAATGTTAAAATCGGCTAGAAAAACTTGCACACAAAGGAGTTCGCATGGATAAAGGATAAATTTAGAAACTGGGAGGAGATTTTGGATAACATTCAATCTGATATGCAATCCAACCCCATAAATGAAGAATATCACCATCAGGAGAAAGAAGCTACCATCCAAGTGAGAAGATGGAGGAAAATTGAAGACAAGGCGCTTCTCCAAAATTCCAGGATCAATTGGATGAAAAATGGGGATGAAAATTCTTCTTACTTTCATGCTAGAATCAAGGAGAGAGGGGCTACAAAGATCTACAGCTTCAAGATAGATGGCAAGGCTCAATACTACACAGATCCAAAATGAAATCACAGCATCAAAACCTCTAACGAGAAGCCCCAACCCAAGGTGATTTAGAGTATTATGAGAAGGCCCGCAATTGACCAACAATAGCTGATGCGATCCGGAGGAGTGAAGTAAAGATCAAAGATGCTGCTTGGGATAAACAACAAAGCCCCGTGTATAGTTGGGTTTAATGCGGTTTTAAGAGAGGACTGGGGTATCAACAAAGGAGACCTAATATGTACATCAAAGATTCTTCAAAAATAACATTATTTCCCTTACAACTGACCTCGCTACTCTTATCCCAAAATTAATAATGCAAGCAGTTGGGATTTCGACCATTGCCCCACGCTTATGCCAAGATCATATAAGAGTCCAGCGTAGATTACGAGTTGTGGGGGAAAAAGGGATTGATCAAGCCCAATCGGTTTTATCCTGGGGAGGCGATGGGATAACATCTTACGGTTGGCGAGCCTTTATCAAAGGGTATTCCGAAAAAATTCGAAGGTATGATCAAGATGGACTCGAAAACGTATGATTCGGTGCGTGTTTCGTCCAGGAAGAGATGGTTTCCTCCTGCCTTACGATTAAAGCCCGGTCTCCACTCATTCTTTAGAAAAGCCCAAACCT
>CM033460.1:3139448-3218444 GCA_019425755.1 Amaranthus cruentus | reverse complement strand
TATATATATATATATCGTTGTACGATAGCGGAAGTCAAGATCGAAAAACTATAATGGAAAGCAATAAAGATTCGAAGAAATAATAAAGAATACCACATCGATAAATTTAACGTGGTTGACTATAATTGTGATAGCTACATCCACCGGCACTGAGAATAAACTTTCACTTTAAACTTGAAGATTACAAGATGAACACGAGACACAAGAGCAGTGGTTTTCTAAATTTATCTCTCTAAGTTTCTCACTTTGTGTTTTTTCATTGTCCTAATTCTCATTACATGGGAGCTTTATATAGTATATCTCATATAAGAAGTTAGGCTAAAAATAAACAAAGTAACCGCACACAACAAAAAGTAATCGGCCCACAAGCCAAGAAGTAACTGCAAAAACAAGTGGAAATAACTTCCTGCATTTCCCGTACCCACAATGTTCATCTCCTTCCCAATGTGTCTGAGTCACACATATCAATAATCTCCACCTTGACGAGGACACATAGTTAAGAACTACCTCATCAAACCATAGTGAAACAAAGCCATTCTCAAGCAAAAACCGATGCAAAGCTCAAGCACAAGCCATACATCTCGACAAGTCTCCAACTAAGCCCCATGCCGATAACTCTTCAACTAAGACCCATCACATACTTTTTTCCAGGCATAACCACTCATAATACTCAACTAGCAGTACAAGTCACTCATAACGCTCCACCTGCATCACGAGTCCACGAGGCAAGCTCCACCTTGAGGTCATACGCACCTCCACCTAGGAGCTCCCTCAATACCGCCCCTAAGGGCCTATGCCAATGAATCTAGCATAGTAAAGAATCTACTAGGACTGTCAGACCATCCTACCTTCTTTACCTCTATCTTCATGTACATGCATTCCGAATGAAATCTAAGCACAATGTGCTTCTCCCGAAGATTAAGTACATGATCACTAAACACACAATCGTAGTACACAAAAGCTAACCAAGGTTGATCACGAAGAACCATCACCGAGATCATAACACTGTCAAACTCAGCGAACACAACCCAAGCTTCAACGTATGTAACTAAGCACCTAACATCATTCCGTACATAAGAACCACAACGGTTAATCCAAGCAAGCCGTAGAGAGAACAAATCTCTACCTGCTAGTGCCCCCGCCCAGGTTGAGTCACAAACCTGCAAATGACACTTTTGGCATGCGCAAGACAAGTACACATCACAACATACTTCAAACACCAAACCATAACTCTAGACATGTAGACTGACTTAGCCTCAAAATGAAGTGATATAATTGAGCTAAGTTACACTAACAGCCTATACAACAGTTCCCACACTCTACTCATACGTAAAGTCATAGCAAACCACTATGCCCGATCACTATACTCTAGAACATGCTTATATGTTAGAGGTCCAAGTGACTCCACAAAAATGGCTACCAACCTTGCCAATCCCGCAAGGATCAATGCATAACCTACCACACTTATAGCAACGAAAACAACAATCAGAGAGATACATAGGTTAGCATCAACACCATCGATCCAAGGTCGAACAAAAATGGATGAGGGGTTAACCTCATAATCCACCTCAAACTCTGTACCATTATCACCATAACCAATAGCTGAAAAATACACCACATCACACCAAAGCCCTAACAAGACTCCAAATATGAGATAGCACGATACCCAATTGAGCCACACCACACACGTACTGGTCACCTCTAATCCCGTGTGTAAACCTCAATCGAACAAACTAATCCAGTATCTACTCAACAACTAAGTACTAGAAAACATGCTTAACACTCTCCCTAACAAGGTCCGATTCGCTATTCCTGTAACACCGTTCTGTAATGGTGTTATCCCATAGGTATGATGCCACAAAATACCTAAAACATAAAACATAGCAACTCCACAAAACGAACCATCCAAATGTAGCCAACTAACCAACTTACTATACAAGTGATCATGAGCTTCAATGCTAAAGTCACTCCCGTGTTTAAACCAAAACACCCAATGTTTGTCTTCTTCAAGGTAGGCATCCTTGACACATGTAAGACGATTCTTAATGCACAATTCCAGCCCTCTACTCTCACCCATATGACCATGCCTATCATAAACCGTCATCTCCCGATGACTAGTAGAAGCACTAGCAGTAGAAGTAAGCAGCATAACACCCTGAAAGACATACAAGGATTTCACATTGATAAACCTAAGTATCAAATCCGAACCCTTAAAGATACTCACTTCCCCCATTGTTAAACTCACCCTTGAGCCCCAAATCATTTGAGGTCCCAAGCGATATCAAGTTTTTACCCAATGTAGGAACATGCCTCACCTTAGTAAAAATAATCCTTCTCCTATCTTTAGTTCGAAATCTCATGGAACTAATACCTACTATTTCACATGAAGTATCGGTAGCTATCATAATTGAACCCCCAAAACATGACTCATAAGTATCAAACCAATCCCGACGAGGACTCATATGGAACGAACTACATGAATCAAGAACCCAACTATGAAACAAATCATTAGACTCCACACAACTAATCAATGCTAAGTCTTCCTCCGAATCATAGCTGTTATATTGTTTACTTTCGACTACTATAGCCTGAGATTTATTCTTTAATTCTGGAAATTTAGACCAAAAATGTCCTGGTTCCCTACAATGATAACAAATTATGTTCCTAGTGTTGCTAGACCCATTTGTACTAGCACCGTTATTGTTATTAGACCGATTTTCTTTCTAGAATTTTTACCCAACCTAACAACTAACCCACTGCCATAATCATTATTATCACCCGTCGCTTTTTGACGCAATTCCCTAGTATAAAGTGCTGCCTTCAATTCTTCTAAGGTCAATGAGTCTTTGCCAACCACCAAAGACTCTACAAAGTTCTCATAACTATTCGGTAGAGAAACAAGCAATATTAAAGCTACATCCTCATCATCTATCTTAACATCTAAATTACACATATCTAGTAAAATAGAATTAAGATTTTCTAGATGATCCCTTAATGGCGTACCTAACTGCATCCTGAGGTTAAATAACCGTTGTTTCAGTAACAATTTATTGGTTAAAGATTTCGTCATGTATAATGATTCCAATTTTAACCATAATTCTACGATCGTCTCTTGATCAGCAACCTCCGTATGATATGATCATCAAGACTTAGCAAGATGGTAAAATGAGCCTTCGCTTCTATCACTACTAACTGTTCATCAGTCCATCCGTCTCCAGATCCCGATGTAGACGCCGCACTCTTCGGGATCAACCGACGCCAAATCTTCAATTGCTTTAATAACGCCTTCATCTTAATCTGCTATAGTCCAAAGCTATTCTTCCTATAAAATTTCTCAATCTTTATTGTAGAATCACCTACCATTATTTCCCAAACAAAAACAACTCTTCCTAGGATTAAACTTGGCTTTGATACCAATTGTTCACTACAAAAAAACGCAACTTTCCGACTACCCGAAATAGTCGGAGTTTAGTCGGTATAGAGCTATATCGACTAAATTCCGACTTTTCATGGTTAGTCGGCTCAGATTTGTCGGTAAATCATTTTAGTAGGAAAACAGTCGGAAATTTCCGACTACCCATTTTGGTCGGAATTTCCGACTGCCCATATAGCCGGAATTTAGTCGCTAAGCATTATTTTAGAAATCAAACCAAAATGGCAAAAAAATCCGACCAAATTTCGACCGGTTCCACCAATTGGTGGAAAAAAAAAATAATTTTTTTTATTGAATGGAAACTGCCACATCATTGCCATGTCGCCCATATAAGCCGCTCTACCGATTCCACGATGGAACCTCTGAAAGCCACAAATGCGTCTGACAAGCATTGAACCTGAGACCTCAAGTCTCAATGCTATGGTATTAATTATTATTAGTCGTATTATTATTACTCGTATTAGTTGATTTGTATATTACTACTCGTATTAGTTCATTATTAGTTGTATTAGTAGATAATTAGTGGATTATTATTATTATTATTATTATTATTATTATTATTATTATTATTATTATTATTATTATTATTATTATTATTATTATTATTATTAGTGTACCAATAGTCTAATTAATATAGTATTAGACATATTAGTTAGTGCGACTCGGATAAGTATATTATTACTTTTCGTATTAGTATATCGTTGTTGTTATTATTATTATTATTATTATTATTATTATTAGTCGTTGTATATTATTAATATATTAATAATGCAAATTAAATTTTCTGAGTACCGACAAATTAAACTAGTAAAACAAAAAATAAATTAATAATGCAAAACTATTAATATAAGACAAAATTTTAATAAAATAACAAAATATGTTGTTGGCTTGAATTGAACATGGGACTTTTGGTTTGCAAACCATTGTCGTAACCACTACACCACAACAACTTGTGTATTCTATATCTAAATTTTCTCAACTTATATCTATATTTGGCCAACCAAAAAAATAAAAAAAAGGAAAATAAGCACCGACCAACTACCGACCAACTTTTGGTCGGAAAGTGGTCGGAAAAATTACCGACTAAAAGTTGGTCGGTAGTTGGTCGGTGATAATTAATGCTATTTTTTTAATTTTTTTTTTCAATTTGAAATTACGACCAAAAACACATTTAGTCGCAATTTCCGACTAACGTGTGTTAGTTGGAAAAGTAGTCGGAATTTTCCGACTAAAAGTGGGTAGTCGGTGGGTTTTGGTCGGAATTTTGCATTTTTTTTGTAGTGGTTGTACGACAGCGGAAGCTAAGATCGAAAAAAATAATGGAAAGCAAAAAATAATATCACATCGAGAAATTTAACGTGGTTCACTATCAATGTAATAGCTACATTCAGCGGCACCGAGAATAAACTTTCACTATAAACTGGAAAATTACAAGATGAACACGAGACACCACAACAATGGCTCTCTAAACTTTTCTCTTTTAGTTTCTCACTTTGTGTTTTTTCGTTACCCTAATTCTCATTACATGGTAGCTTTATAATGTATACCTCATATAAGAAGAAGTTAGGCTAAAAATAAATAAAAAAACCGCAGACAACAAAGAGTAACAGGCCCACAAACCAAGAAGTAACCGCCAAAACAAGTGGAAATAACTTCCCGCATTTCCCGTACCCACACCTCATCTTCTTCCCAATGTGTCTGAGTCTTATATATAGATATATATATATATATATATATATATATATATATATATATATATTTTAGTAATACACCCTTTCATATTAATTAGAATTAATCCGATTTTTAAAACCAAGGAATTAATTAGAATTAATCCGATGAAATTAGAACAAATTTAGTTAAAGTAGCATCGCAGCTTGCACGTGATCTTATGTATATGAGACAAGAAAATAAAAGGGAAATATTGTTATTTAGGACCAAATCTAAAGGGTCTCATTGGCGGTGGCTTTGCATATAAATCCGTCCTAGCTTGTTCTTATTCTCAATTTTATTACATTACTCTTATTCTCTCAAAGTGTAGAAAAAATAAGCGTGAATATGAGATTGGTTAATCTCATTTTTCTGTCTGTGCTTCTTCTTCTTGCCATTTGCCACTCTATCTCTGCCTTCACCGATGGTAAATTTCTCTCTTTAATTTTTTTTAGCAAAATTTAATACAACTATATATTGGATATTTCATTGTAGTAATAATTTATGGTTTTACTGTATTATACTCCATTCTATTCGATCCTCTTGTCACAATTAGTTTTTTTATTAATAATTCATCACTACTAAATTGTGTTATATTAATTATTTCTTCACAAAAAAAAAAATAAAATTCTATTATATTATTAGTCTATAAATTAAAACGGAATTAATGAGATTACTTATTGATTGGAATCAAGGTAAATTTCATTAATAACATTTTTTACAATTTTAATAATGTCCAACTAGTGATATTTAGTGTTTCATATATATTTATTAATATGTACAGAAACCAAATAAAACAATAGGAGTAGAATTGAATAAGAGTGAGTATTTGAATACAAATATTATCTTTATCTTTGTAGTTCTATATGATTTTGTAAATTATAAACTTATCTGAAGTTGTATCTAAAGATTCAATTACCAATTATTTGAATTTTGTTATGTAAATCACGTTTTTTTTTTATTATTATATATATTTACATTAATTAATCGGCTTATTAACTTATCGGTGACTATGTAATTTGTTTGGAAAAAGGAAATGAAATTCACTTTTAAAATTAATATACTTTTAGCTAATGATTAATACTCTCTCCCTTCCTTTTTTTTTTCCACCTTACTAAAACGGGTAGTTCCATAAGTTTTTTCACTTTAAAATATTTTCCATTTTTGAAAAGTTTTCATCCCACTTTTACCCCTTAAAACCCCACTTTCCTTACTTCACACTACTATTTAATTATTTTCTCTCTCATACTTCCAATACAATCTTTACATTACACTATTATTTAATTATTTGGTCTCTCATACTTCCAATACAATCATTAATTCCCACTACTATATAATTAAAATAATACCAACTACCACCAAAGATTCTATTTTTCTTAATCTTGGTGAAAAACCAAAATAGGAACATCAAAAAGAAACGAAGGGAGTAGCTTTTTTGTTTACTGTTATTATAAGGTTTAATCATCATTACTATAGAAAAAAATAATTTTGTCTCGTCGTTTCTTTTAGTAAATTTTTTTTCTTTAAGTGATTCTCTATTTTACTCTAAACCTTAAAAGAAAATCATATACAGTTGAAATTTTCTAAAATGTAACTTAAATTTTTGTGTGAGTAATTGTGAATTAAAACTTAATTAATTATTGATCAAAGCCATGGTTTATTTTAATGTTATAGCGTGGCTTTACATTGAGATTGAGTATTATAAAGGTATTTAATTAATTATGGTTGTTTTGAATTGATGCAAAGTTACAAACGTAGCTATGAACACTAGTTAGGTACTCATTTACTGTTCTTTATGGAGGGATATCTTTATACTTACAACTTTCAAACTTTTTTGAATGCAAATGTCCTTTTCAATACTCATAAAATGCAACTCTCTTTCCTACTTTCTTCTAGGAGATTCTCATTCCGTTTAAACTGACTTTGTTTTATTTAGTTTTTTATTTTATTTACGAGTTCACTTTTAATTTATATTTTATTTTTAATTTATTAAAATTTTTATATATTTCTTGGCAAATATATCGAAATAAAATAAGACAAAGTCCTTAAAATGGAAGAACTACTATTTATCTTTTATTTTGGTACAATTGTTTTTTAGATATGTTTTTACAATTTTTTTATTTTACTTTAATATATACATTTTAATTTTTTTGTTATTATCAATTATACAATTTACTATTTACTATGGAGGGAGTCCAACTACTCCCTCCATCCCATTGAATTTACACTAATATGTACTACTACTGTAACAATCAATTCTCTTCTAACTTTTACCAAGAAATAGTAAAAATGGAGACTCGTGCATAATGGTGTAAAAATTAAAATATTGTGATCATTTATTATATCGCACTACTATTGTAAACTTGTTGAGCTTTTAACAATCCAAATACTTTTTCTATTTTTTAGTCCAAATACATTTTTATAAATATCATAAACCTTAATATTATAAAAAATTTGCGGTTAAATTAATAAAGCAAAATTTTAAATAAGAGTATTTTTTTGTCGCATAATAATAGCTATAGCCTATATGTAAAAGTAGCAATGTTGGAGTTAATTCATATTGACCATGCACTAAATTCATTTCACGATCATTACTGCTATAATTTCATTATGATGATTGATGAATGGAGTTTGCACTATAATGTTGCAGTTTCATATTGGATTAAAACACCCTAAATATTTCATTATTATTATGGGTATGTTCACTTTACCAATTACCTTTACTAAAACATAATATTTTAACATTTTTACACTTATTAACTCTACTTTACCGCTACTAAAATTAAAACTATTATTTTTTTTGCTTTTACATATGGTTCAATTTGACTATCTAAAAAAATAGTGAAAACAATGAAAAATCAACTTACTTTAGGCGAAAAGGAGGGGAGTTACAGTATTATTTTGCTTCTAACACATAATGGATGAAGTTTAGCAGAAAATAAAATTAAGTTAAAGAATGAAAAAAAACACAACTGAATTATTGGCTAATTAATATGGAGAAAGAATCTAAATTTGTGAATGAGATTAAAAAAAATAAAAGTGAGACTATTATCTAAAAAAAATGATATAAAATAATATGAAAAATTAAAATAAAAATTAATGCAAGAGGTACTACTAAAAAAAATGTTTGTCTTAAGCAGCTTGATATGGGTGGACTGGACATGTTCTTATCACTCCATGCATCTTCATACTTACTACTACTTCATCTCATGATGGGATTAATTTGTTGGTTGCTAAGTTGTTTCATATACTTTCTCTGTTTTATAATACTTGCTACAATTTATTTTTAGGTACTAATATTGCGGCTAATATGTAAGTAATAATATAGTCAAGTGAGATCATGTTTGAATCGTCTAATCGCATATTTTCAAAATATAAACTTTTTATAATTTTTAAAAATGTCTAATTCGACATATAAATAAACAAAATAGTATATTAGATTGCGTAAAAAAGTTAAATGTAATAAGTATTATGAAATGGAGAATTACTTCATACTCTTATGTGTCAGACTGTCGGTACATAATATAATTTGTGTCCCAACTCCCAATTTTTATCCAAAACCATTAAAATATTCATCGAGTATTACTCATATTTTGTCTGGTTTTGCTTGTCACAAACTCACAATCTCTAATGACTAATAGCATCAAAAATCACTTAAGTTTATTCAAACACAATTGAATAAGTTAGAATCACTTCTATTACCATATAAAAACATTCTGGAATATCAACTTTTTGCAACAAATGATTATTGATGTTATTTAATGTCACTGGTTTATAGTTTTAGTAGTAATTATTAGGTTTTTAAAATTTTACCGTAAAGTGATTTAGTAACTTTTTATTTGGTCTTTAATGCATGATATATCTAATTGTTATTATAGTCTATAGTAGCATTTATGATAAAACATCAATACATTCTACGTCGTCAAAAACTTTTTTATACTTTTTTATTATGCTGCAAAAAGGTGTAATAAATAATTTTTAAATCAATGTACTTCCTCTGTTCCATAATACGTGCTACATTTAACTTTTTTACGCAATTCAATGTATTATTTTGTTCATTTATATGTCGAATTATACATATTTAAAATTATAATAAGTTTATATTATGAAAGTATGCGATTAGACGATACAAACAAGATCCCACTTGACTATATTATTACTTACATATTAGCCGCAATATATAAAATAAGCTTAAACGATGAATAGTGCCCTTAAAACAAAATGTAGCAAGTATTTCGGAATAGAGGAAGTATATAACGTTAAAAATTTAAAGTATCGACATTTAATTAAATGTCTATAAATATATTCCACTAAAAAAATATTATGTTGTCGTATCACATTGATAATTATTCTATTGGAAAGAAAGGTTGGATGAAATTTGAATTTATAGCGGAGTTGTGAAATGTTAATGCCAAATGTATGTTATTTATTGAATGACATTAAAAGTGATTAGTGATTGTGGTATAATTTCAGGTTTATTACCGAACGGTGACTTTGAGAAGGGGCCAAAGGCATCAGACCTGAAAGGAACAGAGGTAATCAACAAACATGGTTTACCAAAGTGGGAAGTATCAGGATTTGTAGAGTACATAAAATCAGGTCATAAACAAGGGGACATGTTATTAGTCGTCCCAGAAGGGGCATATGCAGTAAGATTAGGAAATGAGGCCTCAATTAAACAAAGTGTGGGTGTAACAAAGGGCTTAAACTATGCCATTACATTCTGTGGTGCAAGAACTTGTGCACAAGAAGAGCAGCTCAATGTATCGGTGACGCCTGAATGGGGTGTTCTTCCTATGCAAACCTTGTATAGTAGTAGTGGTTGGGATTGTTATGCTTGGGGTTTTGTGGCTCTTTCTAATGTTGCTCAGATTTTGATCCATAATCCTGGTGTTGAGGAAGACCCTGCTTGTGGACCTCTTATTGATTCCATTGCTATCAGACTTCTTTACCCTCCTAAAAGGACTAATGGTATGTATCACTTATTTCTTGCTACATACTACTTACTACTTATTGCTATGCCTAATCAGTCTCGCGTATAGTGCAAAGATACGATAGATGTGGTTGTCGTAATGCAAAATATCGGCCGAAACCATGAGCTATCCATTCAGGCCTTTTTCACCCCTTCACAGCATAGGTAATATCGACCTAAAATGTTTTACTGATTGCTATACGACATGGCCTTGGTGAGAATTAGGCCAAATTTATGTAATCTTATCTTTGTAAAAAAAAATATTTTAAATATGTTGATAAATCACTTAACATTATGAACTCTAAAGTCTAAATACAAAAATGAGTTTGAAGTATTATTACTAAAATGAATTTGAAGGTATACTTTTGTAAATAAAAGTTGATTTTGTGTAATGCTAGCTTATGGTTATTGATACTATGAAGATCGATATAAGAGTTCAAAATCTTAATCCTAAGATATAAGTCGATTATAGGAGCAAAAACAAATAATGATGAACGATAAAAAGTAATGAATATATAATCCGCTAAATTTTTATGTCACTTCACTCCTACTATTCAAATCATTTTTTGTTTATTTGTTTCAGTTCTAAATTCTTTAAATTTTAAACTTTATACTTTTGAGACCCTAATAAAAAATAATCGTATAATTAAAAATATTTAAGTGGTGTTCCAGTTCACTAGTTGTTTAGCAAGGAAATCAGAATTCTTAAAATAAGACAGTATTTCCCTGTCATCCCTTGTATCATTGTTCATGGTATAATCAGTAGATCTAGAATAATGTGTATTAAAATAACTTAAGGCTCTACTCCTATGACAAGAATGTCACCTACAAACTACAGCTCAGTAAAATAAAACAATTTAGAACTCAAATATAGTCCTCAATACACAAATAAATATGTTTATTATACGTATAATTATCAGCACAACATGTCACAATTAGTTTTTAAAACCGAGTGTTGGGTAAAGACACATTTATTCATCCAAGATTGATTGAAACAATAGTGAGTGAAATCTGTAGGTCATGATTGGTGACTAGTAATGCAGACATGTGTGCTGATATACCACATGTCTGTGCTTGGCATATAAGTATTCATAATTCATTTGTGGGCATATATAAATTAATACTCTTTAACTTGATCAAATTCAATGTGCACATGGTGATTGGGACATGTGTTCTAACATGTTATCACTTAAGCAGTCATCACTAATCAATGCTTCACATGACCTCCATTAAGGGTTAAAATAATATCTTAACCGTTCGCGTAGCTTTTAGTTGGTAATAAACAATGGTAATGAGAGTGAAAAATTAGTGTTATTTTGGTTGAAAAATCTTTTTGCTACTTTGATGGTGGTGCTTATCCAACTTAAATCATGTTATTTTCATCATAAAATTCATTCCAATGCACTACCATTGATTGGAAAATGTAGTATTAGGTGGTAATGAAAATTTGTAGACAAAAAAATATTTTTGTGATCAAAATTTTCTTACCATGGAAATGATATGAACTTTTGATGAAATTTTCACTAGAAATCATTTCCCTTAGCAACATTTAATACCACTAACTAAACGGACAATTAGAGTATTTCACTATTGAATCAAGTAAAGTATCATTTTGGGTAAGGGTAAGTCTCCCGTGAGACGGTCTTAGCCGTGTAACTGGTCCAAGTCCAATAGGTTTTTAAAAATATTCTGACATACTAATTTTAAGACTTAAAAGGACAATTCTAAGACTTAAAAATCCAATTTTAAGACTTAAAACGTCAATTTTAAAGTTTTAAATATCAATTTTAATGTTTGAGTTGTCCTAACTTAAAGTTGATATGAGAATTTAATGTTTTGGATTTGGTTTTTTAAGTCTTAAAATTAGTTTTTAAAGTATTAAAATTGACCTTTTAAGTCTTAAAATTATCAAAGTAACTTTTAAGTCTTTAAATTAGTCTTTTTAACTCTAAAAAATAATATTTTAATTTGTGAAATTGGTAAAAGAAAATTGTACAATTGGGTCGGTCCAATAAGATGCGTCTCACAAGTGAGACAAACTCATCCAAGTTTTTGTGTTTGGGTAATGTTATGATGATCTTACACAAATTGGAAATTGCAGTGAACCTATTGAAGAATGGAAACTTTGAAGAAGGTCCTTACATCTTCCATAATTCATCATGGGGAACACTAATCCCGCCCAATATCGAAGATGCACACTCTCCACTCCCTGGCTGGATGGTGGAATCACTAAAAGCAGTGAAATACATAGATTCAGATCACTTCTTTGTTCCATCAGGCAAACGTGCAGTCGAACTGGTGGCAGGTAAAGAAAGTGCCATCGCGCAAGTTGTCAGGACCATGCCCGGAAAACTTTACTCCTTAACATTCCTTGTTGGGGATGCCAACAATGCGTGTTCAGGTTCTATGGTTGTGGAGGCCTTTGCTGGCAAAGACACTGTCAAAATCCCTTACCAGTCCAAAGGAAAAGGTGGTTACAAACGCGGTGTTCTTAAGTTCGTTGCAACTGAAACACGAACCAGGATCATGTTTTATAGCACATTTTACGCAATGAGAAGTGATGATTTCTCTTCCCTTTGTGGGCCTGTCATTGATGATGTTCGACTCGTTAGTGTTCGCAAGCCTTGATTGTCATTGAAAGGAACAGTTTATCTGTGTCGTTTGTCTCAGCCTATTTGCGTCCGTTTTAGATAAGTGTAACGGAAAAAGTCTATTGTGTCCGTTCTAGGTAACTCTTGCTTTTTACTAAATAAGATAAGATATTAAGGAGTTGTTAGTTTGATTGGAAAATATGGTAAAGTTTGGGGCATTTTCTTGTGATGCACTTATGTTATATTCAGGTAATTTACACTTCTATGTATAACACTAGCCAAGCAATCTTTTTTGTGTTGCTGAGAAGTGAGAAGCATATATCTGAGATTATATACCATCTATATATGTACTTAAATGGTTTTGAAATAAAGAGAATTATATCGTACTATCTATATCAGATTGCGTTGTATAATGCACACTACAAAAAACTATTGAAATAGCGTCGGGAAAGAACTCGACGCAAGGGGCGACGAACTGGCTACGAAAATTCGTCGCGTTTTGCTTTTGGAAATGGCGTCGGGACATTTGGTCGCCAACTGGACGCTGCAATTGTCAAACAGTCAACTTTATTTTCTTTGAAAATGGCGACGGGCATCTTGGTAGCCATCTGGACGCCAACTAGACGCCACACATGACAAACAGGCAACTTTTTTTTTTTAAAAATGGCGACGGGAAACGTTGGTAGCCAACTGGACGTCACATAAAACTCACAGGCAACTTTTTTTTTAAAAAAATGGCGACGGGCTTTTTGGTAGCCATCTGTTCGCCACACTTAAAAAATTATATCCGTTGTCTTTATTATATTGGGCGACGGGATGTTTGGTAGCAAGTTCGTCGCCCATTTAATCCGTTGTATTTGAAATTCAAATTTAGAAGTTGCGACTGGTTTGTGGTTGCTGTGTTGTCGCCATGTTTTGTATTTATAAACAAGACGTTTCATTGTTAATGCATGTTTGAGAAACGATTGAAACCAAGAGAGGAACGATTGAAAGCAGTAAGAGAGGTTAGTGATTTTCTTATTTAGTTACATTATGTAGCACATAATTTTTTTGTTTTTAAGATTTACATGAATTGTTTTATTTATTTTTATTGTCATTGATTTGCTTTGTTATTATTATTATTTAGTACATTTTTTGTTTCTTTTGTTATTTAAATGAGTTTGTATATATATTTTTATTTTACATATTAAATTTTATTTTCATTGTCATTAGTTTGCTTTAACAATTCATATTAGAATAATGTTATTATTATCATATATTTTTATTCTCATAAATTGTTTTATATATGTTTATTGTCATAATAATTATATTATTATATTATATATAGGTATTAAAAATGAATGTTAGGCAACAAAAGAAGTTGGATGTACAACCGGTGAAAAAATGGAAAATTTAGTTTAAGATTTATGAGAGGGTTGGAATAGTTTTTAGATTTTGCTCTTGGAAATAGCATGAGTTCTGAGATTAGATGTCCTTGTAAAAAATGTAAGAATTGTTGTTATAAGAAACCAAATGAAATACGAGAACATTTAATGAGAAAGGGGTTCGTATAAAATTACTATGAGTGAAAATATCATCAAAACACACATATTGTAGGAACAACAGCTGATGTAGGAGAGCAATCGTCCAACAATCCAAATCCTTACTCACAGATGGTGTATGATGTAATAGCTAGTATACTTCCAAACACTTCCATGTTGTCGAATATCCAAACCCTCAGTATAGACAGTTTTTTGAAATGTTAAATGTTGTAAATAGTCCTTTATTTGAAGGATGTAAAACTCACACCAAGATGTCTATTATTGGTCGACTTACAAACCTGAAGACAGACCATCGTCTCACTGAGAGGTGTTACGACGAAATTTTTGCTATTGTGAATCAAGTGTTACCAGATGAGAATACGATGGTAAACAACTTCTACGAATTAAAAAAACAAATAGCTGCCCTTGGATTACCTGTGGAAAAGATCGATTGTTGTCCTAATGGGTGAATGATATACTGGGGGAATAATGCGAAAGTAACTTCTTGTCATGTTTGTGGAACTTCTAGATGGAGAAGAAACAGTAAGGGCGATAAGGTTTCGCGGAAACAATTTCATTATTTTCCTCTTGGCCCCAGATTACAAAGATTGTATGCTTCATAGGCAACAACTAGGCATATGAGGTGGCACGCAGAGCACCGCACTAAAGATGGAGAGATGATACATCCGTCAGATGCTGAAGCGTGGTTGACATTCAACAACATACATCTAGATTTTGCATTGGGACTCGAAACGTGCGGCTTGGTCTGTGTACTGATGGTTTTAACCCCTTTGGAAGTTCGGGTCAATAGTATTCATCGTGGCCTGTGATTGTCACAACATATAATCTTCCGCCATGGATGTGCATGAAGAAGCCCTATATGTTCTTGACCGTTATTGTCCCTGGGCCGAGTAATCCAAAGCACAACATTGACTTATATCTTCAATCGCTGATACAAGAGTTGAATATGCTGTGGGAGGAAGGGATTTGTACATTTGATGTCTCAAGAAAGGAGAATTTCCAACTGCGAGCAGCTTTGATGTGAACAATCAATGACTTTCCAGCTTATTCGATGTTGTCTGGATGGAGTACTGCGGGGCGATATGCTTGCCCTTACTGCATGGATGATTCACAAGCCTTGTACCTTACGCATAGCAGGAAAATGTGTTGGTTTGACTGTCATAGATGGTTTTTAGATGGAAGTCATCCCTATAGGAGAAATAGAACAAATTTCAAATCGGGCATGGTTAAGAAAAGAGATCCACCAATTATTCGAACTGGACAGGAACTACTAGATGAAATAGACCAATTTGGATATTTGAGAGTTAATGAAGAAGATGCACCAGAACATAATAAGGAAGTTAGTAAGTATTCGGCTGGCTGGAAGAAGAGGAGCATATTTTGGGATTTGCCATATTGGAAAACCAATATTATTCGACATAATCTGGACGTTATGCACATAGAGAAGAATGTTTTTGATAACATATTCAACACGTTGATGTGTGTGCAAAATAAAACAAAGGATCACATCAAGGGAAGACACGATTTGAGTGAACTTGGTATACGTTCAGAATTGCATCCTATAGGTGCGTGTACTCTTAAACTATTATAACTAGTATTTTAGAATTAATAATTATTCAGTTAACATGTTATTTTGATTATATATAGGTTCATCTATTCCAAAATCTTCCTACACATTAAATGACCAACAAATTTGTGCTTTGCTTCAATGGTTGAAAAACATAAGATTTCCTGATGGTTATGTGTCCAATATGGCAAGGAATATTGACATGGCTAAGCATCAATTGTACGGCATGAAAAGTCACGATTGTCATGTTTTCATGCAACGATTAATTCCAATTGCATTCAGAGAATTGCTACCGGTCAAAGTTTGGGAAGGTCTTACCGAGTTGAGTTTATATTTTAGAAATTTGACAACCACAAAGTTATGTTTGGAGGATTTGAAGATGGAAGCAGATATTCCAGTTATCATCTGCAAAGTCGAGACTATTTTTCCACCCACATTCTTTGATAGGTTGGAACATCTTCCTATCCATTTGGCATACGAGGCAAGGATTGCAGGACCGGTCCAATACAGATGGATGTATCCATTTGAGAGGTATATAAATTTCTTTTTAATTACTATACATATAGGTAATTCATTTAATGTTACTAATTATATGAAATTAATTTTTTTTATAGGTACCTTAGACATTTGAAACTTAATGTGAAAAATAAAGCTCACGTTGAAGCATCAATATGCAATGCTTATTTAACCGAGGAAGCATCACATTTTGTTTCCCATTATTTTGAGCCACATGTCCGATGCAGGGTCAGAGACCTTCCTAGGAATGATGATGGAAGTTACAACAATGTTTGATCTCGTGTTTTGTCAATATTCAGTCATCCGATAAGATTTCATGGAAAAGAAAAAGCATATATTTTGGATGAAAAAGATTACGAGATTGCCCACAGATACGTGCTAATGAATTGTCCAGAGATGACAGAGATGGATGTATTTGTTTCTGAGTTTAAAAGTGTAATTCAAAGACATGAACCAAATTGGTCAAGTCAGAGGATTGAAACGTTTGTGCAAGAGAATTTTACACATGCGTTCAGAACATCGTTATGTATTTCATCTATTATATATATGTATATATATATATATATATATATATATATATATATATATATATAATATATATATATATATATATATATATATATATATATATATATATATATATATATATATATATATTATATATATGACAAAATTACATTATTGAAATGCATAAAATTATTTTCATTTATCGCACAGGCTAGACAAGGATTGTTTGATAATCGAGAGAACAGTGAGATTTTGAAGCAGATGGCTGAAGGACCACTTAAACATGCTCAGAGTTACAATGTATGTTATACAAACGACTATAGATTCCACACAGTACTTCATGCAACCAATAAATCTGCAGACAATAGTGGAGTGTGCGTCAAAAAGGCACTGGTATGACCCAACTACTAATGGAAATAGCCACGTAACATACATTCATAAACGATATAAGTTAGTTGACATACATCAGGGTCGTTTGTATCGCATATATGATCCATTTGTGTTGGCAAGTCAAGCATCTCAAGTATATTATCTTCCATATCCGAGTACATGACAAAATTTGAAAGATTAAAGATCAGTTTGCAAAGTCAAACAAAACAAATTCGACAATGCAATACAACAAGAATCCAAAGATGCTGCTTTTCAAGAATAAAATAGGGAACATATTGAAATTGAGGATGATGTTTCCCAAACACCGCTTCTTGATCCATCTGGCAAAATTGTCCAACTGGTGCACGATAATGAGGAAGATACTAATGAAGATGTGGATCTTTTACTATCAGAAGACGAAGAATCCGAAGATGACGTTGCTGCAAACGACGATTATTATAGTGACGAAGATTAGCTAATTAATTATTTATATGTAATTGCTTAACATTTTATAATATTTCTATTCAACCAAACTTATTAGTATTTTATTTCTAATAAAATAATAACAACAACAACAACAATACTAATAATAATACTACTACTACTAATAATAATAATTATTAAAATAGCAATTCTAATAACAATACTAATAATATATAATTACTATAATAACAATAATAACAACAATAAATAATATTTGTATTAATAAAAATCACACTATTAATTATAAAATAATAATAATAATAATAATAATAGTAATAATAATAATAATAATAATAATAATAATAATAATAATAATAATAATAATAATAATAATAATAATAATAATAATAATAATAATAATAATAATAACAATAATAATAATAATAATAATAATAATAATAATAATAATAATAATAATAATAATAATAAGAGTAATAATAATAATATTGACACGATAACAAAAAAGGCAGAAATTTTGAAATTGAGAGCAGTAGACGACGGTACAGCGTCCAAAAAAGGCAAACGCCATCTGCAAAAAATCCTTGACATGCGATTTTTTTCTCTGCTGCACTTATGTTTGCTTGTTTCCAACAACATGGCGACGGGATAGATTCCAATGTGCCGGACGCCATGTACTTTCTAGCTGAATTTTGTACTTTGTAGCTGACAGGAGTATAATTACTTGGTTGTTTCCAACACATGACAACGGGCCAGCTTCCAATGTGCCAGACGCCCCTATGTTCCCTAGTTTCGCTGCATTAATTTGCCCTATGTTCTCATTTCTTACTACCTATCAAAATCCTAAACTTAATTATCCATTTTCCTCTTTGAATTCTCTACTCATTTCCATCTTCTCAATTGATTTTTTCTTCATCCAACTCAAAGATTGATTTTTTCTAATATTAATTTTATCCTCATTTTCATCTTGATCTTGGTTTACTTGTGGATCTTCAACTCTACAAGCAGATTTTTTTTTAATAAAAGGTTAGTGTTTATTGTTTTTTTTTTTATAAATTCTTTTAATGTTCATGATTCATGATACTTATGATGCATATGATTAATTTTTATATGTTTCTTTTTTATTTTTTATGTTTGTTTTCGAATTAGGGTTAGTTGTTTAGTTTAAGGAATTAGGATAAGTTGTGTGTTCTAATTCTTTTTGTCAAAAAAATTTCTGATATGTGTGTTTGTGTTTGTTTTTTGATATGTTATTATGTTATATTCGGATCTTTCAAAGTTTGATGTAATTTTATATTTTTATCTCATAGTATCGAATAATCATAGTATTTTATGTCTGTTTTTTCGAATTGTGGTGTAGTTTGTGTTTGTTTTTTTTATTTTAATGTTTTCATTTATGTGTATTTTCATGTTATTTTATTTTTCGAATTTGTTTTTGAGTAATTTTCAAATAATGTTATGATTTATGGTGATTTATGTTTAATATTTTCATGCTTATTAATTTTTTTATATTAATGTTTATATGTAGAGAAGGTGTAATTTATGTTTAATTTTTTTTTTATTTTTTTATATGTTTTAGTTGAAAATAATATTAGGGTTTAATATATAAATATTATAGGTATGATGAATAACAATAGTTTCGAATGGGCTAACAACATGATCTTGAATAATAGTATGTCCAATAATAATGTGGAGAACACAAACACAACTCAAGGTGTTGGGAGTAATGTAAATACTACTAATAATTCTGTGAATAACATGCAAGAAGATAGTGCAAGCAATCCTCTTCCGGATCTTCCATGGCTTGCAAACATTAACAAGTAATTTTTTTTAACAACATTAAAATATTAATTGAATTTCATGTAATCTAATTTTTTTGATTATTATAAGATTCGATCCGGTGGAAGGAAGTTCCATTGCGAAGGAGATAAGAGCTACCTTCAATTTTAGACAAGATTTAACAGGTAGTAGTTGGAAAGGTGTCACCAAACCAACTAGGATTTTTATTTTAATGAGTTTAAGGTAAAATAATTGTGCACTAATTATTTTCAGATTTTTGTATATAAATTATTAAAAGTATTTTATCTAATAAAATATCTGTATTTTTAGAAAGCATACAAATGGGACTATCGTCTCGATCAATATGTCAGGAAGGAATGGGGGAAAAAGGCGGCAAAGCGATATTCAAATATTCTTACCAAAGCGCGCTCAAAGTTAAAAACCTCGCCTAATTATAAGCCCGGTTCCATCGATAGTGAAACCCGGGCACGATGGAAATCCGACTGGGAACGCCCAGAAAATAAAGCCATTTCGGCTAGAAACTCCTCTAATCGACGCGGAGGAGGAGACGTTGCTGAAACCACCCACATAGGTGGCTCAGTCCCGCATGCCAAAACCATGCGGAATTTGGTATAATTTTAGTAGTTTTTGTAGTATTATGTTATTGAATTGGTTTATTATTGTTTTTTGGTAAATTTAAAATTATTTTTTGTATTTCAGGAAAAATCGATGGGTCAAAACACCCACACCCTATGAAATTTTTACAAAAACTCATGGGGTCTTTGACACAGAAATTAGGGATTGTTCCCAATGAACGAATAAAAAATCGTAAAAAAGTTCATGTACTAATTCTATATCCTTTATTTTTAATAATTTTATTTTCATCTACTAATTACTTATTTATTTCTAAGTAATTTTGTGTTTTTTTAAAGGCTGAATATCGCGCTTTGTTAGAAGAGCATCCAACCCGCGATCCAAATCGAATGTGGTTGGATGCAATTAATAATGTAGATGCGGGAAAAAAGAAAAAGAATAAGGAGGAGGTGTTTGGAGTTGGGTTTGCTTCCTATATTATTTATCCGTCAGAGTCGACAAATATGTCGTCTTCTCAACCTACGCAACCTAATTATTTGGCTCTTATTGAAGAAAAGTTTAAAGAATTGGCAGAACGATAAACGATATTTAACAATCGATTAGAGGAAGCGCAACGTGCCGGAAATTCTGCTAATGCTAATTTGTATGAGATTCATCGGAAGTTGATCCAACAAATTTGTGACGAACAAGAATTTTTTACCAGATTTCTTCAACAACATAATTTATGTATTCCCCCTCCCCCACCTACTTCTAATCAATGATTCAAATTATGTAATTGTATGTTGAATTTATGCAAGCAACTTTTGTGAATATTTTGTATTTTTTTATAATTAATATGTTTCTTTGTTTATCTTTATTTATTTGTTTAATTGTTAAATTTTTATCTTAATATATATAATATAATATATGATCTATTTATATATATTTATTTATAATAATATTTATTTATAATTAATATATGAAATTTTATTTATAATAATATTTATGTATATTAGATAAGAACAAAAGCATGCTTTCGTGAAAAGTGTCTGACAGGAATTTATTGCATATGGCGTCGGGAAAGTGGACGCCAGTTGGTCGCCGAAGTTCTCTTGCAGGTGGCGTCGGGAAAGTGGACGCCAGTTGGTCGCCTTAGTTTTCACGAAAAATGGCGATGAAATAGCGTCCGGTTTTTATTTAGCATCCAATGTATGGGCGTCCGGTGTCTGACTCGACGCCACCCCGTCGCCAGGTCCACTTTTTGACCATTTAGCTTCCAAATGGCGTTGAAAATGGTTGTCGCCATTTTCTTATTCTTTTGTAGTGTCACAAAGTACCACGATTGCAAGTTCATTATGCCCATAATGTTGCTGTAAGGACAGTGCCGGCCCTAGATGTTTTGGGATCCTGGGCGAAATAGCATATTAGGGCCTTTTTTCTTTTGTAATTTATAATCAATATGGACCTTCTACAACCATTAATTTTGATTTTTTAACATGGACCCCTGGGCGACGGCCCCTATTACCCACCCTTAAGGCCGGCCCTGTGCAAGGATCCCATATTTCCCTAATTCTATTACATTAATTTTCTTTTTTCCAACACTCATAAGTTAAGTAGTGCTTCTATAAACCCAACTTTCATAAAGTATCTTTATTTGTTATTAGGACTCCAAGAGTAGAATATAGATGCGTAAACGTTCATATCATAATACTCCCTCCTATTCAGCCTAAATGTCCCATTTAGTTTTTTCACACTTGCCGAGGCAACATTTTAACCCTTAATATCTCAAATTTTTCTTAATTAAAAATTATAAAAGTTTGATATTAATAATCCTTGTATTGAGACGAATCAAACAAGATCCCACATGACTATGTTTTAACTTATAGATTAAAACTAAAATACAAATTAAGAGTGATGAGTGAATAGTGCCAAAAAAAATATGGGACATTTAGGTTGAATAAGAGGTAGTATGAATTATCAAAATAGTATAATATCATACCTACGATGCAGGAATTCTACGTCGTATAATCGAGTATGAAATATACCAAAGTAGAGATACTAGAAGGTTAAATATCATTCCTCTAATGTTGGTCTACAAGCATTGAACGAATCACCACGTATACTAATGCGGAGTAAGAAAACTCCTTTACTCATTACATTTCAGGTGGAGTATGTGTAAAGAATATTAGAATGTTGGGTGTATGTTTTGATGAAAAAAATACATGCCCATATATAGTGGTTCATCAAAACTCTTTACCAGAGAAATTGCATGTTAGATAAACATGTCATACTTATGGTAACTTTTAGGATCCATTACTTATTGTGACTTGATTTGTGTTTTTATTTCACTAATTAACACATGCATTAATTCCTATAATAAACTTTATACATTTAATTGATCCAATGAGTATCCTATGCTATTTGTGTATTTTATCCGATCGCTACTTATATTTGTGACCTAATAGGATTCGACTATAATAGTAGTAAACTAATCCTATTAGATATAATTCATAGTTGGTTTCTAGCAAAACAATATGACCACAAAAGTTAAGCGTATGTATTTTATCTCCAAAATTGATCTCATTTATATATAGTAATTACACTTGATCAAACAACATCAATTTCTTTTAATCTCCCACTTGTCCTTGAACAAGTGTATCAAAAAAAAAGTGTATAACCTTAAATTCTTTAAGCCACTTAATATCAAATTTGATAACATAATGACGTCTCAAGTCATCTATACTAATGTTCCAATTATTTCTTAAAAATCTGAGTTTGAACTATCGAAACAAATGATTAGTTCTTTAATTCATTTGATCACGATCATGCATTTTCAGTTTTTACACTTCAGTTTTTACATAATCATGCATTTTCAATTTTTACACTTCAAACAACATCAATTTCCTTTAATGTTGCTCTTCTTCTTCAAAACTTTATTAACCCACAAAATTATTGTTCTTCTTTGCTCTCTCTTGCCACGAATTTTCTTTCAAAACCCATGAATTTCTAGTTTTATTGCTCTCTCCTTTTCTAATTTTCTTCATTAAACTTTAAAACCCACAATTTTCTTCATAAACCCACGAATTTGATTTCTTTTCAAGGTAAATTTTTAGTAAAATGTGTTCTTTTAAGTTTCTTTTTACTTTTGTTTGGGAAAAATGGTTGTGTAGTAATTTTGTTTTTCTTATTTCATTGTAGGTCATAATGTAATTGTTCTTCATCTAGATACACAAGCTAAATTCTCTTGATACTTTTTTTTTTTTTCATATTTTTAGGGTTTAGGGAGTTTTACATTATTATTTATATTTTTGTATATGAGTTTGATATTTTTCAAAGTTATGTTATTAGTTTGTTAATTAAATTTGATTTATGTGTATTTTGTTAAAAATGTGATTTGTTATTGTAAATATATTTTTATTAGAATTAGAATACACATATTTTTGTTGAACATTTAGTGTCTAATAATCCTAAGTTAATAATCACTAAGTACTATTAAAGTAGTGGGACAATATGTATTAAATTACGTGGTCCAAAAAGGGATTAAAAATATAGGACAAAACAAAAGTTGGAAAATCGAGTCAGCAAGTAAAGCCGACTCGGCTGTCCATGGGTGGGAACCTAAAGCCGAGTCGGATTTAAGTTCTGGAAAGTCCCATTTGTCCAGCAGGAAAAGCCGACTCGGCTTTCCTTGTGTTGGGGCAAAAGTCAACTCGACTTTTTCCTCTATTATGACCGTTGGTCTTTTTCCCGTTTTCTTTGAGTAATTGCTTTGGATTCTTTCACTTATGGCTCTTGATTTCTCGAGTTATAAGGGAGTATTAAGGAGAATAATACTCATGAATGGCATTGAATTGGATGATCATCAATATGATCATTAAGAGTGATTATTGTGCCATGACCCTTAGGTTATACTCTTGTAGTATAAATAGGGGCCTTTGGTGATAAGTTGAGTACACCTTTTTTCTGAATTCCTCTACTCTTATTCTCATTTGCTTGTACTTTGTCAAGAGAGTAATTAACTCTTGTCTAAGGCTTCCATTTCTTATAATTCTCAAACACATAGTTGTTAAGTGGTATACTCTAAGTACTAAGAGTATATTGTGTTGTTTGTATCTCGTTGTGAATTTCCGTTCATCAACCCAAGTACCTTTGTGGGGGAAATATCACAAAAGGAAAGTGATCACACGCCTACAACAAGTATCAAGCTTCCGGGTAACGGTTGTCGTTACAAACTTATCTTCAAGTTCTTTTTAGCATTGTTATTGTAATTTCATTTTGTCATCAACAAAGGAATAATATAAATTCCCGTTTGTAATTTATATTTGCGTTATACATTCGTAATAATCTTTTGTGATATCTCTTCGGGATGGCAACCATGAAGGACTTTACATCTAACTTTGCTAAGTTAGAGAAATTTGTCGGTGTCGATTTTCGACGTTGGCAAAAGAAGATGCTTTTCCTCCTCACTACTTTGAGCGTTAATTACGTGATAAGTACCCCTAAGCCGACGGAATCGGAAGATGAAACCCTTGAACAAACAAGGATAAGAAGCAAATGAGAAAATGATGATTTCATTTGCCGGGGCCATATTCTAAACGGAATGTAAGATTCGCTCTTTGATATCTACCAAAACCATGAGTCCGCTAAGGAGTTTTGGGATGCTTTGGAGAACAAATATATGGCGGAGGATACGAGTTCCAAAAAGTTTCTTGTAAGTAATTTTAGTTCTTATAAGATGGTTGAAGATCGCCCTATAATTGATCAATTTCATGAATTACAAAGAATGCATGCCAACCTTAAATTACATAAAATTTAAATAGATGGAGTTTTTCTTGTTTCAAGCATTATAGACAAGTTGCCTTCCTCATGGAGGGATGTTAGAGATGCTTTAAAGCATAAAAGAGAGGAGATTACACTCTCCGATCTTGGACAACATATAGTTGTTGAGTCTAGCATACGGATTCATGAGAATCGGAAGGATGATATTCCTAATGTTGGAACCATAAACATGGTTGCGGAAGGGAAACCATCCCGTTCCGGAGATAAAAGGAAGAGAATTGATTCTTCAAAGGGGAAGGTCGTTGTTCCTAATACCGAAAAGGTATGTTGGGAATGTGGCAAGCCCAGACACCGAAGGAAAAATTGCTTTATTCTCAAAAACAAGCAAAAGAAGGCAAAGGGGAATGATCAAGCTTCTACAAGCAAAGGACCTTCCACTCAAGGTAATCTTGCAATTTTGAATGAAAATTCTTCTATGAATCTTTCTTCAATGAATACTAATTTTAGTGCTATGCAGGATGATTCTTTGTCTTGGTGGATCGATTCGGGGGCATAGAGACATGTATGCAATTCTACAAAATGGTTCAAATCCTTTCACAAGGTAGTTGATGGGGAGCATCTCTTCATGGGAAACAATGCACCTATCACGGTCCAAGGCAAAGGACAAATTGAGTTATTGTTCACTTCGCGGAATCTCTTAGTTTTAAGGGATGTGTAATTTGCACCCGAAATAAGTAGAAATCTTGTCTCGGGTCCAATTTTAAATCGATTGGGCTACAAATTAGTATTTGAAGACGATAGGTGTATTATCTCAAAAAATAACTTGTTTGTAGGACGTGCTCTCCTTTGTAATAGTTTATTTAAATTATCTTTAGACTCAAATAAGAACTCTATATGTAATATTTCAAGCATGAATGATAACAATGATTTGCATTACTTGTGGCATGTTAGATTAGGACATGTGAATTTTGATAAAGTTTCTTTTATGTCTAAACATGATTTAATTCCTATGTGTGTTAAATTATCTAAAAATTGGAAAACGTGCATGTTAAATAAGATTACTAAAACACCTTTTAAAAGTGTTGAACGGAAATCTGAAATATTAGAATTAATCCATAGTGATCTTTGTGACTTTCATAGTACACCATCTTTAGGAAATAAAAAGTATGTTATAACTTTTATTGATGATTTTTCCAAGTTTTGTTATGTATATCTTTTACATACAAAAGATGAGGCTCTTGATCACTTTAAGGTTTACAAAAATGAAGTAGAAATACAAATTGGTAGTAAACTTAAAAGATTAAGAACCGATAAAGGAGGTGAATATTATGATCCTAACTACTTTAATTCAATAGGCATTATACATGAAACAACCGCCGGATACGCACCACAATCAAATGGTGTGGCGGAGAGGAAAAACCGTACTCTACAAGAGATGGTTAATTCCATGTTATCCTACTCGGACTTGAGTGACGGATTTTGGGGTGAAGCAATGTTGACGGCTTGTCACATTCTTAACCGAGTTCCAATGAGAACAAATAAGGAGACTCCTTATTAGCTTTGGTACAAAAAGAAACCAAACTTAAACTATCTTAAGGTTTGGGGTTGTAGGGCTATTGTAAGATTGCGCGACAACAAAAGAAAGAAGCTCGGTGAGCGCGGAATTGAATGCATTTTTATAGGTTATGCTATTCATAGCAAAACTTATAGGTTCTATGTTATAGAACAAAATGACTATATGTCGATTCATTCGATCATAGAGTCAGGAGATGTAATTTTTGATGAAAATAGATTTTCATCATTGAGTAGACAAAGAAATCTACAAGTTTGTACCAATGACAATGTTGATGATAATCAACAAGGTTCACCTTTAGGTGTTGATGAAAATCAATAACTAGATGAACAAGAATTAGTTGATCCTATTCCCAAAAGGAGTAAGAGGCAACGGAAAGCTAAAAGCTTTGGCCCGGACTTCCAAGTATACTTGGTTGAAGGTACTAGAAGTGAAGTATCTTCTAGTGTTCCATATTTATTTAATGTGGAAGGTGACCCATTGTCTTATAGTGATGCTATGGCATCACATGATAGCGCCTTTTGGAAAGAACCTATTGATGATGAGATGCAATCCATCATGGGTAATAACACTTGGGTGTTAGTGGATCTTCCTCCTACTTGTAAACTAATAGGTCGCAAGTGGAATTTTAGACAAAAGCTTGGTATCGATCATTTCGACACATATGCACCGGTTGCAAGAATAACCACTATTCGGTTATTGGTAGCTTTAGCTACGGTCTATCATCTAGAAATACATCAAATGGATGTTAAAACCGCAATTCTATATGGGGAATTAGATGAAGAAGTTTACATGAAACAACCAGAAGGGTTTGTTTTGAAAGGGCAAGAGCAAAAGGTGTGTAAACTTGTTAAGTCCTTATATGGGCTCAAACAAGCACCTAAGCAATGGCATCAAAAATTTGATGAAACGATTTTGTCGTTTGGATTCAAATTGAATCAAGCCGATAAGTGCCTTTATAGCAAGTTCGATAACCATGGTAATGGTGTTATCATTTGTTTATATGTAGATGACATGCTCATCTTTGGTACTAGCTTAGTACAAATACAAGAGACAAAAGAATTTTTGTTTAGATCCTTTCAGATGAAGGATAAGACAAGGTAACCGTATTAAGTTAAGTCAATCTCACTATGTTGAGAAAATACTTAAGCGGTTTAGTATGCTTGATAAATCACCGGTCTCTACTCCCATGGAACCGGGTATGAAATTTGCTAAACATACCGGTTAACCGATTTCTCAATTGGAGTATTCAAAGGTCATAGGATCTTTGATGTATGCCATGACCTGTACTAGGCCAGACATAGCTTTTGCGGTTGGTAAACTTAGTAGATTTACAAGCAACCCGGGTCCCCATCATTGGATGGCGATAAGGAGAGTATTAAGATACTTGTTGCGTACCAAGGATTATGGTATTGCGTATAGCGGTGAACCTCCTATTTTAGAAGGTTATTTCGATGCTAGTTGGATCACTAATAAAGAGGATAACTCTTCTACGAGTGGTTGGGTGTTTGTTTATGGGGGAGGTGTTATTTCATGGTCCTCTAAGAAACAAACATGCATAGCTGATTCTACGATGTCAGCTGAGTTTATAGCTCTTGCTTCAGCATCAAGTGAAGCGGAGTGGTTGAGGAATCTCATGTTTGAGATACCTCTGTTACCAAAGCCAATTTCACCGGTGGCAATTCACGCGGATTGCATGTCGGCTTTAGGTAGAGCTTATAGTCAAGTGTATAATGGTAAGTCTCGTCATATTGCTCTTAGGCATAGCCTAGTGCAAGGACTTATCATTAACGGGGTCATAACTTTTGACTATGTGAACTTTAAGTTCAATGTGGCGGATTCGTTTACGAAAGCCATGAGTAGGGATTCAATTGAACAAGCTTCAATTGCAATCGGTTTATGTCAATAAGATCATTTGGGAAAACCCAATTCACGCATGATTAAAATCGTGTCTGAATTCAATGTGGTAAAATCCTTTTGATCTTTGTAAGCAACAAGTTTAATGACCCATCGTTGCTTTGGACCGTGATGAAAAAGGTAGTCGTCCTTTAAAGTTCTCAAGATCAAGGGTTGAAGAGCTCTTGGTGTTATATCCGGATAACGGGGATATGTTTTATACGTATTGAGAACCTACCTATATAAGTTTGAAGTGTGGCCGCTTCAAGTAGTCGAGATTGGCATACTGACTATGATAAACTTATGAATAAGATACGGACACGGCCTTACAATGTGTTAGGTGAATAACTTTGTGTTATTTGTTTTATGCGTACATCATCTTCAAGTGATTGGAAGGGTCATTTGATTCAAATCCATATGGAAATCAATTCTGGCTCGATCACTTGTGAAGTGTGTAGTACTAGGCGTTAATTCAATCCGAAGGGATATTAGCGTTGATGCATGGAATGTATTACAAGTTTTGTTTGGTAAATGAGAGGCTTATTATACCCAAAATGGGGGAGGATTGTTGAACATTTAGTGTCTAATAATCCTAAGTTAATAATCACTAAGTACTACTAAAGTAGTGAGACAATATGTATTAAATTACGTGGTCCAAAAAGGGATTCAAAGTATAGGACAAAACAAAAGTTGGAAAACCGAGTCAGCAAGTAAAGCCGACTCGGCTGTCCATGGGTGGGAACCTAAAGTCGAGTCGGCTTTAAGTTTTGGAAAATCCCATTTGTCCAGCAGGAAAAGACGACTTGGCTTTCCTGGTGTTGGGGCAAAAGCCGACTCGGCTTTTTCCTCTGTTATGATCATTGGTCTTTTTCCCGTTTTCTTTGAGTAGTTGCTTTGGATTCTTTCACTTATGGCTCTTGATTTCTAGAGTTATAAGGGAGTATTAAGCATGAATGGCATTGAATTGGATGATCGTCAATATGAACATTAAGAGTGATTATTGTGCCATGACCCTTAGGTTATACTCTTGTAGTATAAATAGGGGCCTTTGGTGATGAGTTGAGTACACCTTTTTTCTGAATTCCTCTACTCTTATTCTCATTTGCTTGTGCTTTGTCAAGAGAGTAATTAACTCTTGTCTAAGGCTTCCATTTCTTATAATTCTCAAACACATAGTTGTTAAGTGGTATAGTCTAAGTACTAAGAGTATATTGTGTTGTTTGTATCTCGTTGTGAATTTATGTTTATCAACCCAAGTACCTTTGTGGGGGAAAAATCACAAAAGGAAAGTGATCACACGCCTACAACAAGTATCAAGCTTCCGGGTAACGGTTGTCGTTACAAACTTATCTTCAAGTTCTTTTTAGCATTGTTATTGTAATTTCATTTTGTCATCAACAAAGGAATAATATAAATTCTCGTTTGTAATTTATATTTGCGTTATATATTCGTAATAATTTTTACGGTTAAATGATTTTATTTTATTATTTATAGTTTGAATATGATTTAATATACAATGTAGTGCTTATATATATTGAAGTGTGAAGTATAGAATATATGTTTGATTATATAGAATTAGAATATCAAGTACAAAGTATTAAGTATACAATGTTAATTATTCTAAGTGATTTTATTTTAGAACATAATGTAGTGGATATATAAAATTAGTATATTTGGTATAAATAAGTATACATTTTTAAGGTTAAATATGTTTGGTATAAATAAGTATATATGATTATTAATTTTGTTTTGAATTAATTAATCATACTTAATTAGGATGACAAAAGATCGTTCTTGGATGTATGGAAGCATTGAGTCGTTAGAATTATTGATGACATATTAGAATTTTGTAGTATTGTGGTTAAACATCAAATTAGGACGGGGGAGTTGGTTTTTACAGCCCATGTGTCAATTGTGGCAATGTATCAAAGGTAGATAGTGTTCATATGCGTATAGAGCACATACTTCAACGTGGGTTTAGGCCTCATCATCATGTTTGGGTTTAGCATGGTGAGAAGGGAGTTTACAAGGAAAAACGTGTTGTTGAGGATGTCAATAATGTTACCGACATCAATGAGGATGTAGTAGATCGTGTGGGTGGGTATGAGACGGATGAAGAGATTGTCGATGAGGATGTGGATCGTGTTGATGAGATGATGGAGGGAGTCGAGGATGAGTTAGGAAAACCTGCTCTTGTATTTGACTTGTTGACAGAGGCTTCTCAAAATCCTTTGTACCCTGGATGTACAAAGTTCACCAAACTAACAGTAGTGCTGACATTCTCAACATTAAGTCAAAGTTTAATTACAGTGACACTAGTTTTACAATGTTATTAGAAGCGTTAGGTGAGATGCTTCCTGAGGGAAATGAACTTCCAAAGTCAACATACTATGTCGTAGAGCACCAGAAGATTCATGCATGTCCGAATGATTGTGTATTGTATCAGAATGAAAACGAGAACTTAGAAGAGTGTCCTCAGTGTGGGCTATCGCGTTACAAGCGTAAAGGGGCTCGGGATGCTAAATGGCCCCCGGCTAAGGTATTGTGTTATCTTCCAATAATACTTAGATTCAAGTGGTTGTTTTCTATAAAGAAAGATGCGTTAAATTTGAGGTGGCATGCAGATAGGGTGAAGAAAGATCACTTGCTCACACATCCATGTGATTTTCCGGAGTGGAAGAGTATTGATAGGTTGCATAAGACTTTTAGGGATGAAGTTTGTAATTTAAGGCTCAAACTGTGCACGGATGGAAAGAACCAATTCCGCAATCTTAGTTCTCAACATAGTACTTGGCCGGTACTTTTAGTGATCTATAATTTGCCTCCTTGGTTGTGTATGAAGCGTAAGTACATTATGCTTTCGCTTCTTATCTCGGGTCCTAAGCAACATGGCAATGACATAGATGTATATCTTGCACCTCTGGTTGAGGATTTGAGAAAGATGTGGGATGAATGAGTGTCCGTGTTTGATACATATGCTAATGAGGAGTTCACATTGCATGCAATGCTTTTGTGCATAGTTAATGATTTTTCGGGCATATAGAAACTTATCAGGGTATAAGAATAAAGGGAATAAAGCGTGCCCAATATGTGTCGATGACAAGGAATCCACATGGATTCCTAAGTGCAAACATGTATTCATGCACCATAGAAAGTTCCTCTCACGAGATCACCATTACCGTAAGAAGAAGAAGATGTTCAATGGGGAGGTTGAGGACCGTGTAGCTCATCGACCATTGACTAGTTATGAGGTTTACGAAAAGTTTAAGGGGGTTGAGATTGTATTTGGTAAAACACGGCAGGTGCAAGGCGGTGAAGACCGACTGTGGAAAAAGAAATCAATCTTTTGGAAGCTTCCATATTGGAGAGATCTACAGGTTAGGCATTGTCTTGACGTCATGCATATAGAGAAAAATTTATGCGATGTCATACTCGAGACTCTCATGAACATTCTAGGTAAGATAAAGGATGTTAAGGCCGTGCGAGATTACTCTGAATGCAAGGGGATTCGTCCGGAGTTGTGGGCACAGGTTAAGGTGAGTAACAAAAGAGATAGAGCTGATGAAGTTGATGGCAGTAGCAAGGGAAAGGGCGGTAAGAAGAGGATGAGTAATGAAAAAGTTTATTTACCTCCAGCTTGCTACACATTGTCCAAAGCAGAGAAACGAGCATTTTATGAGTCTTTGTATGGCATTAAGGTTCCGTCTGGATCCTCATCCAACATGAAGAGATTCGTGACCTAAATGGTGAGTGGAAATTGGGAAGCATGAAATCTCACGATTGCCATGTAATGATTCAAGTGTTCTTACCAATTGCACTACGTGGAATACTGCCAAAACATGTGAGATATGCTATTACCAAGCTATGTTCGTTCTTCAACACAATTTGTAGTAAAGTTCTTGATCCCTTTGAACCTGATGCTCTTCAAGTCGACGTGATTGTAACTTTATGTAAGTTTGAGATGCATTTTCCACCTTCTTTCTTTGACATAATGGTTCATCTTATTGTTCATCTCGCACATAAAATTACGTGTTAAGTTGCGATTTTAACGGTTTTGAAGAATTTTTGTCACTTTCACACATAAAATAGCTTAAACTTGGTTTGTTATGCACAAAACTTGGCACACAATATTATTTGGTATATATTATTACGTTGAAATGGTTAGAATCGAAAATACTACTCATATGCTTGAAATTACGTGTTTGGTTGCTATTTGAACGGTTTTAAAACGTTTTTTTCACTTTCGCGCGTAAAATATCTTAAACTTGATTTGTTATAAACAAAACCTTGCACACAACACTATTTGGTATATAGTATTGTGTTGAAGTTGTTAGAATCGAAAATAATTATAAAATGCTTGAAATTACGTGTTAAGTTGCGTTTTTAAAGGTTTTGAAGCATTTTGTCACTTTCGCACATAAAATAGCTTAAACTTGGTTTGTTATGCACGAAACTTGTCACAAAACATTATTAAGTATATATTATTGTGTTGAAGTGGTTAGAATCAAAAATTACTATCAAAAGCTTGAAATTACGTGTTAAGCTGCGATTTTAACGGTTTTGAAGTATTTTTGTCACTTTCGCACGTAAAATAGCTTAAACTTGGTTTGTTATGCACGAAACTTTTCACACAACATTAATTAGTATATATTATTGTGTTGAAGTGGTTAGAATCAAAAATAATTATCAAATGCTTGAAATTACATGTTAAGTTGCGATTTTAACGTTTTTGAAGCGTTTTTGTCACTTTCACGCATAAAATAGCTTAAACTTGGTTTTTCATGCACGAAACTTGTCACACTACACTATTTGGTGTATTTTATTATGTTGAAGTGGTTAGAATCGAAAATAATTGTCATATGCTTGAAATTACATGTTAAGTTGCGATTTGAACGTTTTTCAAGCGTTTTTGTCACTTTTGCGCGTAAAATAGCTTAAACTTGGTTGATATGCACGAAACTAGGCACACAACACTATTTGGTATATATTATTGTGTTAAAGTGGTTACAATCGAAAATAATTATCAAATCCTTGAAATTACGTGTTAAGTTGCAATTTTAACGGTTTTGAAGCATTTTTGTCACTTTCGCACGTAAAATAGCTTAAAGTTGGTTTGTTATGCACGAAACTTGTCACATAACATTATTTGGTATATATATTTTGTGTTGAAGTGGTTAGTATCGAAATTAATACTCATATGCTTGAAATTACGTTTTAAGTTGCGATTTGAACGTTTTGAAGCGATTTTGGCACTAACATATACAATATATTTTTTCAAAGTGTTTTTACCATGATAATAGCGTTGACTGCGACTACTATGTTATTAAATTTATTGATCATATCATAAAAGCTGTGAAGAACGTCGGGGTAGAAAATATTGCTGCCGAAACTATTTATTAAGTTCTTAACATATAATATTATATACTTATTAGAAAATCTAATTTATGTGTTAACTTTTTAATTATTTCGTATAATTTTATATAGATTTTATACGACACTCAAAGGGAAAGACGCAAAATGACGAACACGGAAATGCGTGAGGTGAAAGACGAGGTTGCCATGTATCTTGCTAATTTTTGTTGGCAGTTATGTTTTGTAGTAATTAGTTTAGGTAATTAGGACTTTATGTATATATATTATTGTATATTATATATATTATATTTTGTATATGACACAATTAAATTATTTATGTATATATATATATATATACACACACACACACACATATACACACACACACACACACACACACACACACACACACACACACACACACACACCCTCACAACCACATTTCCTTCCTTCCTTAGCCCTTACAGGACCCACCGTGAACATCCAGGTACCCCTGACCCAAGCACCGTCCATCCACGACCCTTACCACCATCCATCGCCTTCCTCTCCCTTCCTTCCTTAGCCCTTTACAGGTACGATCTCACCAGTCGTGAACATCCAGGTACGCCTTCTCCGCCATCTCCACCGTACTTCTACTTCGTCCCCGATCAGGCGTTAGCAATAACATTCGTCCACACTCAGTCGTGTCCTTGTCGGATGTCTGAACCGGCCAGAGAAAAGTTTTCGTGGACTCACATATACCGTCTACCACGGTTTGATTTTGTTTTTCGACCACGCTTTTTGAAGTGCAGTTCATTGAATTTTTGGGTGTGCTTTTGGTTGATTTTTTTGGATCTTTTGCCTTGCACTACCGCAGCGGTGGGAAATTTTGTTTTAGTTTGATTTTTGGTGTGCTTTTTGTTTTTTAGTTGCTTTTCTTTTCTTTTTTTTTTGCCTCTTTGTTTTTTTTCTTTGAACTTTTCAAACGCTATCTCCTTCTTGATTTTGGTCTTGGTGTTTTTAGTTGTTTTCTGTTGTGTTTAATTTGCTTTGTCTTTGTTTGTTTTGTTTTCGTTGCGCTGCTTTTATACTGGTACGTTTACGTGTGTTGCGTAACTTTCTGTGCTTTTTTTGTTTTGTTTGCTTTGTCTTTGTTTGTCTTTTGTTGTTTGTCTAGGAGTTTTTTTGTCTAGATAGCCTTTCTCTCGTTTGGTATTATCAGTTCTCCCTGGCTTTAAGTTTGAGGGGCCCTTTGTGTCTTGTTTGGTTACGTTGTTGGTTGCAATCTGTGAAGTGTTCCTTTGTGTTGTTGCTTTTGCTCTGTACTTTGTGTACCGTTTGTTATCTGGTAGGCCCTTTGGTTTCTGAGTATAGAGTTAGGAAGCTATCATGGTCACCTGAGGTCAGGTCCGAGGAGGGGGTGGGGGCAAGGGGGGCAACGTAAACAGGATCTAGAACTAAGAGTGGGGACTTGGAACATAGGTACCCTTGAAGCCAAGTCTTTAGAGCTGGCCAGTGAGCTTTCTAAATACAGGTTTCATGTAGCATGTGTTCAAGAGACTAGGTGGAAGGGACATAAAGCTAAAGGTATAAAGGGATACAAGTTGTGGTATGTAGATTTGGACGGCAAACGTAGCAGGGTTGGCATCCTAGTGTCTAACGATATCCTAAAGCAACTGGTTGAAGTAAGGAGGTGTAACGACAGAATTATGTTAGTTAGGATCGTAGTCGGGGAAGAAGTCGTTTCGTTTATAAGTGCTTATGGGCCCCAAGTTGGGCTAGACGAACAGGTGAAGCGCGAGTTTTGGGATAACTTAGGAGCCCTTTTGAGTTCTATCCCGGAAGAGGAGAAAATTTTCCTAGGAGGAGACTTTGACGGACATATAGAGAGAGAGACGGGGTCCTACGACTCGGTACATGGCGGGTTTAGTTCGGGAGTGAGAAACGAAAGCGGGGAGTTTCTGCTAGAGTTTGCGCTAGCCAGAGATTTGGTTGTTGCAAACTCGATCTTTAGGAAGAAAGATGAGCATTTGATAACATACAAGAGCGGCGGGCATGCAACACAAGTGGATTATTTCTTAGTGCGCAAAAGAGACCGGGCCTCATGCTTGGACTGTAAAGTAGTATTGGGTACCAAGATGGCTACCCAACACAGGCTTTTAGTTATGGTTTCTAGGATGAGGAAGAAGATTACAGAGAAGAAAGTCGAGCTCAGGGGAAAGATCATGTGGGGGAGACTCAAAGGGGATATGGCCATTACCTTGTCCAGCAAGATTAGTGCTTTAGGTTTACCAAGTCAATCTGAGGATGCGAATGATATGTAGGTGAATATGGCAAATACCATTCGAGAAGTGGCGAAAGAGACATTGGGGGTGGCACGGGGAAAATCAAAGGTGTACAGAGAGGGGTGGTGGTGAAATGATGAAGTGGAGAAGAAAATTAAGGACAAAAACGAGAGGTTTAGAGATCTTATGGCATGCACGGAGGAGGAGGTTAGGACGGAAAAGAGGAAAAGCTACAAAGGAGAAAAGAAGGCGGCAAAGAAAGCGGTCACAGAGGCAAAAAATCGAGCGTATGAGGTATTTTATCGGAAGCTCGATTCCAAAGAAGTTGGCTAGGGCCAGGGCCAGGCAGCAGTAGGACCTGGAGGCGGTAAAATACATCAAAGATGAAGGGGGACGAGTTCTTCTGAAACAAGAGGACATTAAAACCAGATGGCGTCAGTATTTCTCGCACCTGCTTAATGAGTGTAGAGGGCCTAGGGAAGATGATATCCAAACTGTTGATGTCCAAAAACCCCTTGATTATGGGCTAGCGTGTGTTATTACCACAGAGGAAGTAAAAGAAGCCCTTAAAAAGATGGGGAGATCAAAGGCAGTCGGGCCAGATTACATTCCGATTGAGGTATGGAGGGGTTTAGGAGAAGAGGGCATTCGTTGGTTGACTAACCTCTTTAATGTTATCTTGAGGAAACATAAGATGTCAGATGAATGGAGAAGCAGCACTATTATACCTCTGTTCAAAAACAAAGGCGACGCGCAAGTATGTGGGAACTATAGGGGTATCAAGCTTCTAAGCCATACCATGAAATTGTGGGAGAGGGTGATAGAGAGGAGGATCAGACAGGATACTGTGATTAGAGAGAATCAATTTGGTTTTATGCCAGGTAGATCAACCATGGAGGCAATTCATGTTTTGAGGAGGCTGATGGAAAAATATAGAGAGCGGAAGAAGGACCTGCATATGGTGTTCATAGACTTGGAGAAAGTGTATGATAGCATACCACGACATGTCATTTGGAATAGCCTCAAGGCTAGGGGTATTTCTTCTATTTACATTGAAGTTATACGTGATATGTATGACAAAGTATCGACTAACATTTAGACACCAGTGGGGCTAACAGAGCCTTTCCCTGTACAAGTAGGACTTCACCAGGGATCAGCCCTAAGCCCTTTTATTTTTGCGGTCATTATGGACGAGATCTCTAAATCTATCTGGGAGACGGTTCCGTGGTGCATGCTTTTTGCGGACGATATCGTGCTGGTTGCAGAAACTAAAGAGGAAGTTAGTAGTAAATTGGATGAGTGGAGGGAAGCTTTAGAAAGTAAAGGTTTGCGCATTAGTCGTACGAAGACCGAGTACCTACGTTGTGACTTTAGTGGGACACAACCGATAGGGGAGCCAGAAGTCTCCATCGGGGAAGAAGTCATTAAAAGTACGACCAAGTACAAGTATTTGGGATCGATCATCCAAAGGGATGGGGAGATCGACGGAGATGTAGAACATCGTATCCAGGCAGGTTGGCTAAAATGACGAGCAGCTACCGCGCTGATATGTGATAAAAAGATTCCACATAAGCTAAAGGGAAAACTTAATCGGGTAGCAATCAGACCGGCTTTGCTATATGGGACAGAATACTGGCCTGTAAAGAAGAGTTTTGAACATAAGATGGAAGTAACAGAGATGCGTATGTTGCTGTAACGGTCCGATTCGCGTGAGCCGGATAATCATATGAAAATAAGAACCCGGGTCACAACTGGACACTTAGAGGGAAAATTCCCATCCAAGATCATTAACGTTCCAACGATAAGGAAACATAACTAGGCGAAAAATAAAACATATGATAGTGACAGATTTGTAAAGTTCATAATACAACTTGAGAACCCAGCGGCCTCTACCAACAAAACGACAAAACGAACTAGTCTAAAATCCATTACACAAGAGTAAATTATTTTCTATTATAATTATTATTACATAAATGCGGTCTTGGGTGACGTGATCCTAACTTCAACCTCACTCCAATTCCCACCTGCAATTAACCTGCTAGTCGTCGGTTGACAACAGAAGCAAGTTCCAAAGAACAATCCAATACACGTCAGAGACAATCATACAAAATATCAACAAGTGGAAGACAAGCAACACGTTCATCCTAGCATGCAAAGGCTCTAATATATTTATTCAAAAATCCCCAACTTGAAACGTTTCCCGTCCTATTCGGGTCGTCCAAGTAATAATCCAATTCATTTGGCGGAATACACTTAGGAGAGCTAATCCCAAGGCAACCACCGACCTAAGACGTTGCCCGTCCTATTCGGGTCGTCAAAGGTTAAAGTATGCATACCCCCATGGTGACCGTAATGATCCAAAACTGCCATGGGAACAAAATTTATATAATCCATTCCAAAACTTAACCCCTTTGGGCTACCCAACACATCCATCCTCAATTTCCAAATTAACTTCTTTCAAATTATTTGGGGTGTCTAATCCTTATGTGAGTCACAATGCAATAACCAAGAATGAAACAACATTACTTGGACAACCACATATAAAGTATGGTCTAAGCGTGTACCTTTTAAGCAACAGCAAATATCGATAATTCAAACGCTACAGGAATTTCACCCTCTTATGAATCGAGGTCCTAAACAAACAAACACACAAAACGAACACGTATTAGAACGTGTTTTCACCTCTATTTCATTCCATACCACTAATATATCAATAAAATTTAATAATTTTAATTGATTTCATCAAATTGCAAATAACTCAAAAATTCCATTTTAACCAGAAACTTAAACTGTCAATTCGGACAGTTTAGAAAATCCAAATGAAAAATCCGACTTCGCCACTGCGTCCGAAACGCATCTATTACCTTGAGTACCAAATTTCATAATTTTTAACATCCATTTACTATTTTTATTTAATTTTAGCATTTAACGAGTTTTTGCACACGACGGATAAATGAAACAACAACGAAACACACCCGACCTCGAAACGAGGCACCACTGCCGAGACATGTAATCGTCCAAAAATATATATTTTTTTTATACTATTGTTATTATTATTATTTTTATATATATTTCAATTAATAAATCTTTTTAATCTCATGACAAAGTAAATCCTTTTAATAGTGATCCAACAACTTCCAAATAAAAAAAATATAAATCCTCCTAAAATCATGGGATTTCATCATATTTTTAAAAAAAGGTTTACAAACAAGATTTACAAAAAAAAATATTCAATCCTCCTAAAAGTCATGGGATTTCATCATATTTTTAAAAGAAGAAAATAAAATAATTTTCTTCAAAAGAGAAAATCTAATCTTAACAATTGAACTATACTCACCCTTGAATAGTAGATTGAATGATCACAAAATTCCTTTTTTTTTTTTTATTTTTTTATTTTGTGAGCAAATGCAATAGGAAGAGCAACACAAAATGAAAAGCTTACACACCAACCTAGCATTTTAAGAGTACACACAACCCACAATTAACCCACAATTAAGTGAGGAGTTACAAAAACTCCTCCAATTTCCTCCCCATGGCCGGCCACTTTTAACACCATTAACATATTTTATTTTATTTTTTTTTAATTAATTAATTAATTACTCTAAATAAGGTTTAATTGTTTAATTTAAATTTTAATACTCATAAAAATATTAAATTAGATAAATAGCAACAACTCGTTACGCGACAAAAGCCGAAATCGTTTGTCACATATTGACTCACTCAAATTCTTATACTTGATTAATATTATTTTATTTTAATCTCGAATATTAATTCATTCAAATTCACGGGGTGTTACAGACTACCCCCCTTAAAAGAAGTTACGCCCTCGTAACTTACCTGAAGCCGACCAGAACACAACACAACACAACACAACATATATAAAACTTAAGTCAAAGAAGTGTATTCGTACGCGCACGAAATTCCTATCGCCCTCTACCCCCCTTAAAGGAGTTACGTCCCCGTAACGCGACTAACCTGAAAGAGCTGAGGGTACTTTTCTCGCATAGAGTCCTCGGTTTCCCAGGTAGCCGCCTCGCGCTTGTGATTTGACCATAGAACTTTGACCATAGAAATATCCTTTCGTCGAGTACTACGAACTTTCTTGTCTAAAATTCGAACTGGTCGCTCCGAATAGGTCAAGGATGTGTCTAATTCCAAAGGTTCGGGATCTAAGACATGAGAGGCAGCAGCATGGTACCGTTTTAATTGGGACACATGAAACACATCATGGACCTTCTCTAAGGTATTTGGAAGAGCCAACCGATAAGCCACTTTGCCTACACGCTCCAAAATCTCATAGGGACCGATGTAGCGAGGGCTTAACTTTCCACGAGCACCAAAGCGCACTCACTTCCGGCAAGGCTATACAAACGAAGCAACACTGATCTCCCACGAAACTCTCTCAGCCGCTTTTTAAAACGATAAGACTTTTGACGATCCCGAGCCGCTTTTAAACGATCCCAATCAATGTAACTTTCTACCATTCTAAAAGCAAATCGGGTCCCAACGAATCGCCTGTGAAATCATCCCAATAAACGGACTACGAAACGGGCCCATACAAAGCCTCAAAGGAGCCATCTCGAATCGAGGCCTGGTGGTATATTGTAAGAAAATTGACCAAATCTAAATGTTCATCCCATGACCCGCTACTCCATGGCAATGCCTCAACATATCCTCTAAAATCGATTCGGCGCCTGCTTGTCCATCCGCCTCGAGGATGAAACGATGTACTATACAATAACGTAGGGACCCATTGCTTGTGCAAGGTCCGCGAACTTTGACAAATACAGTATCTCTATCGACACAATAGTGCGGGCACATCGCGTGATTCAACGCATTACTTAATATAAGCTCTGCTAATTGCTCCATCTCCCAAATGACGCCTATAGGAATGAAACATGCCGATTTAGTCAAACGATCCACTATTACCCACAGTATCATTCCCCTTTGTCCGAAAAGGCAAACCCAAAAAATCCATAGAAATATCATCCCACTTCCACACCGGAATTTCTAAAGGTTGCGAAACCTCGGTCTTTTATGTTCGCCTTAACCTTTGCAGTCAAACAACGCTATACATATTCAGAAGAACATCCTTTTTCATTCCCACCACCTCAACATCGACTTTCAAGATCTTGGTACATTTTATCACCCCCTGGATGAACGGAAAATTTTGTACAATGTGCTTCATCCAAGATGCTTTCCTTCAAGGATGTTTCTCCCGACGGTATACACCAACGACCCTTAAATCTCAGACTCCCATCTTCATGAACCAAAAATCCCTCCGCTTTTCCTTCTCGAGCCTGTTCCTTTAATTTCAACAACTTCGGATCCTTATCCTGAGAAGTCAAAATCTCCTCGAAAAACGAAGGCCGAATAATCAAGGCACTTAAACTATCCTTCAATTCACCCGCATCGCACTCACTTCCAAGTTTAACCCAGCAAAGTCCCGTGCAACTCCTCCATTCCATTCAAAGCAGATAAGGAATGTTTTGATTTTCGCTTAATGCATCGCCACCAAGTTTAACTCTCATGATCTGTATAGACTTTGCATTTAACCCCATACAAATAATGTCTCCATATTTTGAGAGCAAACACAATCGCAGCCAACTCCAGATCATGAGTAGGATAATTAACCTCATGGATTTTTAGTTGTCGAGATGCATAAGCAATGACTTTACGTTCTTGCATCAAAACACATCCCAACCCCTTCTTTGAGGCATCACTGAACACCGTATAATCTAACTTAGGATCCGGTAGAGCAAGGACAGGAGCCGAGGTTAATCTTTCCTTCAAAGTCGCGAAAGCACGTTCACACTCATCAGTCCATTCAAACTTTTTATCCTTTTTCATCAAAGAAGTCATAGGTCTGGCAATACGCGAGAAATCTTTGACAAAACGACGGTAATACCCAGCCAAACCCAAGAAGCTTAGAACTTCGGTGACATTCCTCGGTGGGGACCAATTTCGAACCGCTTCCACTTTTACCGGGTCCACCGAAATACCCTCCTTTGAAACGAAATGACCCAAAAACGACACCTTTTCCAACCAAAACTCACATTTCGAAAACTTAGCGTATAACTTATTTTCACGCAAAGTTTGCAAAACCAAACGCAAATGTCCCTCGTGCTCATCACGGTCCTTTGAATAGACTAGTATATCATCAATAAAGACAACCACAAACTTATCCAAGTACGCACTAAATACTTGATTCATCAAACACATAAATGCGGCTGGAGCATTTGTCAACCCAAAGGGCATCACGGTAAACTCAAAATGTCCGTAACGTGTCCTAAAGGCCGTCTTATGAATATCCCCTTCAGCAATCCTCAATTGGTGATAGCTCACCTTAAATCATTTTAAAATATCCCACCCTCAACCGATCAAACAAATCATCTATAATGAGGAACGGTATTTGTTCTTAACGGCCACTTTATTTAGCTCCCTATAATCGATACAAATCTTAAACTACCGCTTTCTCCCCGCACAAACAAAACCGAGCCCCAAGGTGAAACACTGGTAATAAAAACTTATCCAACAATTCCTGATGAGACTTAAATTCCTCCATCTCCTTTGGGGCCATACTATGGGCCTTTAAAATTTGGTCCTGCACTGCACCAAGTCTATCGTAAAATCGATTCCTCTTTGCGGCGGCATCCCAGGAATCTCCTCAGGGAAAACATCCATGAATTCATTTACCACCGCGACATCGATAGGATCCACCTCCTTCTTCCCTTCCTGTATGATGTGACACAAGTACAAAGGATGTCCTTGTCTCACCAGCTTTTGTAGTTTCAAGGACGACACTAAGTTTGTTTTAGGCCCCTTAGAAAACTTTCTATATCTAACGTTCTCCCCATGTGGTCCCACCAGCAACACTCTTTGCTCCCTACATTCAAGGGTTGCTTTGTACCTTCCTAACCAATCCATTCCCAAAATCACTTCCAATCCCTCCATATCTAACACATAGATTACTTAGGAAAACAACTTTCCCTATCTTAAAAAGGCACATTTATATAATTTACCCAAGTATATAGTCCCCTCGGGATCCTACTCAGATAAGATACATTCTCAAAAGCTCCTAGATTCGCCAGTTATTTTACTTCGCCAAAAAAACAAGTTGCACCCAATCAAATAATACATTAATCACGCACGGCGGAACGATCAGAACCACCTTCTCGCGTCCGTCACTCCCTCGAATCACAGCAGATCCGTTCCACTAATTCTAGAACGCTTTATTCCTCCCCTTGATTTCCCATTCGGGTTCCCAACCCTCGACACATCCGAACTAACTTTCACCCCATTAAACGCCGCATGAAACCTCCGACCATTGTTACCCCATTATTTTACCCCGCTTAGTCGATTTCCTTGCCTCAAAGCCCATCCAGGGGTGAGGTCGATGTTGTTCCCCACCGTACGACTTCAACTTCTTTTTTTATGCACCTGACTCCTATGTCCCTTCTGCAAAATTACATTCAACTAAATTCCCTTCACAATCCTTTCCTGGGCGGTTCTTCTTACACCTCCCTAGGAAGTACTTCCTTTCCTTTCCTTCCCGACCAAGAAAGGTTTCGCTCTTGCTTCCCTCAATCCGTTTCACACTGAACGCCCCCGAAAGCCCAAAGGTTTTTGGTTTCTTCAAGTGGAAATTCTTTGTGTGCCCCCCGAAGCCCGGCCCCAACAACCTTTTCTTCTGTAAAGCTATTCTTCTCCTTTTTTCTCCTTCCTTAAAATATTCCCTACGGAAGAGCGCTTGTACATCTCGCTTCTAACGGTCAGAACGATCACTTTCAATATGCTTTTGAATATCAATGATAACCGCTTAAAGCGCTGCATTTTCTTTTCTTAGGGGTACATCATCGGGGAAAAGATTTGATGTACCCATGAACTTGTGGTAGTATTCATCACAAAAAACTACCCATTTCAAATCGGGAAACTTCATTCGATTTATCCTTCCTCACGTAAAGGATAAAACTTCCCCGTAGCCCTTTTAAACATAACCAATCGAAAAGTCCTCGCTTGTTCTATTAACCCCGCCACTTTCCAAAAAATAGTCAGCCCCCACAAGTAAAAGCGCCTGATTAACTTTCGTTCTTCCGACACTCTACTACATCAAAAGTTTGTCAACCTCTTAACCAATGCTCAAGTTTCGATGGTTCTCCCTACCATCAAAAAAGGGGATGGTTTGTTTCGCTAATCCTCTTGCTCATATCGTAAGCCCTGTCGCACAAAGACCTCTCGGGATTAACCTCCGTTACTTTTAACTGCTCCTTAAGGCTCCGTTAGTTCCGTTTAGCTAGTCTTTTCGGGAGAGAGGAGGCATCTTCCAACCAAAAGAAAAGTACCCATTACTAACGCCGTTTAAGGTCCCAAAGTCTTCAAGGGAAAAGGTGTTTGGGATAGATTAACATTCATAAGTAAATAATTACACATACAGGGATTCCATTGTCTCTAAGTATATTATAAGTCGTGGGCTATAAAACCACAAAATTACCATGCATAACTTAACAAAACAGAGGAAGAACAAAAAGAGAGCACTTAAATTAACTCATATAAAACTTTATTGATACGCTTATTATAACAACTTTCGCGAAAGCGTTTTACATTATTCAAAAGGAAACAACCGGGATAAACAAACAAAAAGTGAATTAAGAAATCGCGATAAAGCATCCATAATATCACAGACTCATCATAATTTGCTATGTCAAAATCCTCTATCTTGCATCATCCCAAGTCGGCTGAACTCATATATTCTCCTTCCTTCCCTACGCTTCCATTGGATCGCTTATTAACAACTCTTCTTCCTTCCCGATCCTCCTTATTAGAAAACTCCCTCCGATTCAACCCTAAACTCCGATGCATCGTAATGGGATCCCCACTTCTCTCATCCTCACTAGTATTCTCCATAGACTAAAGTGATTCCCTGCTTAGGGTCTCAGATCCCAAAAGTATCCCTGACGTGACCTCGAGGTCTACTGTGGAGGGTCGATAGGTACCCATCTCCTACATGCTCCATGATTGATCGCATTCTTCCTTTACAGGAGTTCTTCTCTTCCATAGGTTCCACCTCATTACTACGCTCCTCCTCTTCTACTTCCTCCTCCTCCCTGGTCTTCCTCTTCCTCCCATCATACCCTCTCCCCAAAGGGTTCGCTTTTGGAAGTTAACTCCATTAGCCCCTGGCTTTTCTACCATCTTCCTTGATTGAAATTGGGTTATCCATCTAGATCCATTTGTAGGTCAAACACACACCTATTAACCTTTGTTCTTATCATAATCATTCTTTTCCCTATAATCCCTAATGCTTTTCCCATCTCTTATCTTCCAAATCTCATTATTCAATACTCTCCATGCGTCGGTCAAAGTTTGCCACAATGTTAGTTGGCTCGGGTTACGGGCCTTCCTTTGTCCATGATCCTGAACATACATGAAACGGAAGGTAATTAAAAGATTGTTGATAAACTAAGTCACTTTTACTATAATAAGGTTTTAACGGTTCCCTCCCAAGTAAACCCCGAAACATATCACAAAGCATCCAATTTTTTTAATACATCGGCTCTACCCAAATTCTCTCTACTAAGGTCAAGTATTCCTTTATCACTAAGGGAACGTTGGTTCTGATACCAATTGTAACGGTCCGGTTCGCGTGAGCCGGATAATCATATGAAAATAAGAACCCGGGTCACAACTGGACACTTAGAGGGAAAATTCCCATCCAAGATCGTTAACGTTCCAACGATAAGGAAACATAACTAGGCGAAAAATAAAACATATGATAGTGACAGATTTGTAAAGTTCATAATACAACTTGAGAACCCAGCGGCCTCTACCAACAAAACGACAAAACGAACTAGTCTAAAATCCATTACACAAGAGTAAATTATTTTCTATTATAATTATTATTACATAAATGCGGTCTTGGGTGACGTGATCCTAACTTCAACCTCACTCCAATTCCCACCTGCAATTAACCTGCTAGTCGTCGGTTGACAACAGAAGCAAGTTCCAAAGAACAATCCAATACACATCAGAGACAATCATACAAAATATCAACAAGTGGAAGACAAGCAACACGTTCATCCTAGCATGCAAAGGCTCTAATATATTTATTCAAAAATCCCCAACTTGAAACGTTTCCCGTCCTATTCGGGTCGTCCAAGTAATAATCCAATTCATTTGGCGGAATACACTTAGGAGAGCTAATCCCAAGGCAACCACCGACCTAAGACGTTGCCCGTCCTATTCGGGTCGTCAAAGGTTAAAGTATGCATACCCCCATGGTGACCGTAATGATCCAAAACTGCCATGGGAACAAAATTTATATAATCCATTCCAAAACTTAACCCCTTTGGGCTACCCAACACATCCATCCTCAATTTCCAAATTAACTTCTTTCAAATTATTTGGGGTGTCTAATCCTTATGTGAGTCACAATGCAATAACCAAGAATGAAAAAACATTACTTGGACAACCACATATAAAGTATGGTCTAAGCGTGTACCTTTTAAGCAACAGCAAATATCGATAATTCAAACGCTACAGGAATTTCACCCTCTTATGAATCGAGGTCCTAAACAAACAAACACACAAAACGAACACGTATTAGAACGTGTTTTCACCTCTATTTCATTCCATACCACTAATATATCAATAAAATTTAATAATTTTAATTGATTTCATCAAATTGCAAATAACTCAAAAATTCCATTTTAACCAGAAACTTAAACTGTCAATTCGGACAGTTTAGAAAATCCAAATGAAAAATCCGACTTCGCCACTGCGTCCGAAACGCATCTATTACCTTGAGTACCAAATTTCATAATTTTTAACATCCATTTACTATTTTTATTTAATTTTAGCATTTAACGAGTTTTTGCACACGACGGATAAATGAAACAACAACGAAACACACCCGACCTCGAAACGAGGCACCACTGCCGAGACAGCAGGTACTGTCCAAAATATATATTTTTTTTTTATACTATTGTTATTATTATTATTTTTATATATATATTTCAATTAATAAATCTTTTTAATCTCATGACAAAAGTAAATCCTTTTTAATAGTGATCCAACCAAAACTTCCAACACATAAACAACATGATCATTATACACAACTACTAATACACAACTTCCTCATTAACTCTTCCACAATCAAAACATAAAAATCATCAAATTAAATCATTCCCATAAACATGATTTTTCAAGAAAAACTTGAAATTCATAAATCGTAATAATTAAATTCAATACTTAATTTTCCTAACAAATTAAAATTTTGTAGAGAGTTGTAAAAAAAACAAAACAACCTCTTGAGTCAAAATATATGAGCACAACCCTTCAAACAAATTAAATTTTGTTAAAGGTTTATACAAACAAGATTTACAAAAAAAAATATTCAATCCTCCTAAAAGTCATGGGATTTCATCATATTTTTAAAAGAAGAAAATAAAATAATTTTCTTCAAAAGAGAAAATCTAATCTTAACAATTGAACTATACTCACCCCTGAATAGTAGATTGAATGATCACAAAATTCCTTTTTTTTTTTATTTTGTGAGCAAATGCAATAGGAAGAGCAACACAAAATGAAAAGCTTACACACCAACCTAGCATTTTAAGAGTACACACAACTTTCTATCTTCCCATAACCCCCCCCTTAATGCACATTAACCCACAATTAAGTGAGGAGTTACAAAAACTCCTCCAATTTCCTCCCCATGGCCGGCCACTTTTAACACCATTAACATATTTTATTTTATTTTTTTTTTAATTAATTAATTAATTACTCTAAATAAGGTTTAATTGTTTAATTTAAATTTTAATACTCATAAAAATATTAAATTAGATAAATAGCAACAACTCGTTACGCGACAAAGGCCGAAATCGTTTGTCACATATTGACTCACTCAAATTCTTATACTTGATTAATATTATTTTATTTTAATCTCGAATATTAATTCATTCAAATTCACGGGGTGTTACAGTTGCGGTGGATGTGCGGGCACACTTTGTTGGATCGAATTAGGAACCAAGAGTTTAGAGACAAACTAGGGGTTGCTCCTATCTCTAGAAAAATGCGCGAAGGAAGATTGAGGTGGTTTAGACATGTGAAGAGAAAGACCTTCGCCCGGAGAGAGTAAAGCTTTATAGTCTTGGATTTCTTTCAAGGAAGGGACTTACGTGAGTTAAACCTCTCGGAGGACTTGACTAGGGATAGGAGTAGTTGGAGGCGTCATATCCAGGTTTTTGACTTTGGCTTTTCGTCTTAGAGTCGTTTGAAGCGTCCGTGCTTTCATATTTGCTCTAGTCTCTTGTGTGTCTTGCTTAGTTTTTTGTCTTAAGTTTTATATTGTTTTACATGCGTATTGGATCTTTTATGTGTTCTTTTTCACATCAGGTGGTAAGTACGTTCCCTATCTCTCTCTATTTTTCTGGAGCCGAGGGACTCATTTCTTTGGCCGTGCTCTCCATTACGGGTATGAGTTGCCGCCGTCTTTCCCTCCGCAGACCCTGCCCATAGTTTTCTATGAGTGGGATATACTGGGTAGGATGATGATGATGATGATATATATATATATATATATATATATATATATAGGGAGAAGTTCCAGTGCGAACTATGCTTAAGTGTGAACCGTGCGAACCTTGTTATTTTTTGGCAAAAAAGTGTTGCTATTTTGTGTGAAATTTTTATGATAGAAAAGTAACAGCTTTTGATGTAAAAGTAACAGTTTGTAAAACTGTTTCTTTTTGGCAAAAACGTGATACTTTTCAACCATAAAAATTAAGGAAAAAAAATAGTAACACAATTTTGCCAAAAAGTAACAAGGTTCATGACGTTGCTACTAGCAGGTTCAGACTTGAACTCGACCTATATATATATATATATATATATATATATATATATATATATATATATTAAGCATATCTAAAGCTTCATCATCATCATCACTCATCATATCCAAAGCTTTCATCATCACTCGTTCATCCTGTGGTAGTTACATATAAATCTTCGCTATCACCCAAATAATATTCATCGTCTTCACATGAACCACCAAACGTTCTAGCTTCATTATGATCACTTAACAATTATGCATCTACATTCTCACGTAGCTCATCTATATGGAAAAATACTATTATTTATTATATTTGAAAATTAAGAATTAAGAAAATTATACTCTCAATGTCTATAAAATCTCCATCACCATCAGTGTTTTCACCTACTCCAATTTGTGGTGCAGATCTAGTAAACCTACGTGCATCTCTATCAGGATCATTTAGCCATCGATAATCAGATGAAGAACGAGACCTTCAGTCACAGCTATCCAATCATCATCTAATGGTAAATCATCTAAAATGATAAGCGATTGTGCATTTGATGTACTTTGTCGTTTCTCTTGTCTACGCTTCAACTTCAAATTATACATGACGAATACTAAATCATTCATTTTTTGCTAGTGCTATCTATTTCTTTTTTTGTATGAACCTATTGTAAAATTAACAAGTTAAATTAAAATGCACTCTAATTTCATTCACAAATTACTAGGGGTGTTCAAAACCGGTATCGCTGATCGGATCCGAAATCCAACGCTTTTGGTACTGAAATTGAGATCGTTCACCGGTTTAAACCGAATTCGAATTCGGATACCCGGTTTAAACCTGGTCGAAAACCGGATACCCGGTTTTGTTAAAATGTTTTTTTTATTTTTTATTTTTTATTCGTTTTGTCGTTCAACCATATGTTTGTTTATCTTTATTTTTACTTAAAATATTTTTTTATATAAAATTCAAATACAAATTCTCTAAAAATCTTTAACTTAATTAGTCATAAAAGATTAATTAAGAAAATAAAAGAATAATATTATTGTTCATGGGTTTAAGTAAGAAAAATTATTAAATTCAAATACTAACTCTCCAAAAATATTCAATCTAAGGTTAGCTTAAGAGATATCATGGTCTTTTTTATTTACGAAAAAAAGAACATACAACAATAATTAAATAAAACAGGATACCGGATACCCGGTTTCCAAAAAGGCGTGACCCGGATCCGGATTCGATATCCGGTTTTAAAACGAGTACCCAACCCGGATTATCCGATTTGCGAAAACCGGTTAAATTACCCGGTTTTAGAACCAGATACCGGATAATCCGGATCGGAATTTCCGGAGCGGGTTATTATGAACACCCCTACAAATTACAACCAGAAGAAGATCAAAGAAAGAAAATATATAGCATCTCAAATGCACTCCAATTTTGCTCACAACTAGAAGAAGAATAAGTCAAGCTCAAGATTCTTACGACAAATCGCTTTAATTTGGGGCATTCATCACCATATGAATCCCAACAATCCGCTATAAACATTTACAAATCATACAAACAAGTAAAGTAATTAATATATGTAAAATGATTTTGACAAGGAATTTTAAGAAACTGAAACTTAATAAAAAGTACCTGGATTCTTTTTTGTTCTAGTGATGATAGTTGTAGACAAACCAAAAAGACTTCTTGCATTATTAAAAGCATCCATTTGAAGGTCAATTTTCAACCTCTCTTCAGCATCAAGTACCATTCTTTGCAAACAATTATACAAGCCTATTTTTATGTCCGCACTCGCTTGAAAAGTTGGACTATATTGTTTTTGTGGATTCAAATAGTAAGCAGCAACATGTAGTGGTCTCTGAAATATGACGGACAAAAAAGGATAACACCACCTTAAAAAAACTGGGCCCAAAAGAATCCAGGTACTTTTTATTAAGTTTCAATTTCTTTGACATAATGGTTCATCTTATTGTCCATCTCGTTCGTGAAATTAAGCTTTTCTTATAGTTGATGTATGAATGTTAATATGTTAATACATATCCTCAAGCATTAAATCAATGCAATGAGTAGCACATGGTATCCGAAATACGGTTGGTCTATTCTCCATCTTCTCACCAACTGCTTTATAGTTAGCAGCATTATCTTTTACAATGTGCACTACATTTTTTGGCCTAACCTTCTCTACAACAACATCTAACATGTCAAAGGCTTTATCAGTTGTCTTTGAAAATTTTGATGTATCAATAAAAGACAAGAAAACAGTTCCCTTGAAACTATTCACAAGAAAGTTATAGGTTGAACGTCTTCTTTTTTCACTCCAACTATCAAACATAATAGTGCAATCGGTCCTTTTCCATTCTAATTTAAACTCCTCAAGCATGACCAAGACATTTTTCACTTCTTTGTCAAAAAATGTGACCCTCATTTCTTGATAACTAGGAAGTTTAAGCCCTATGCCAAACCTTGCAACTTTTTCAAGCATGATTAAAAATTCAGGATTTTTGACCGCATTAAATGGTATCGCACTAGTGTAAAAAAAGCGAGTAATTTGTTGACAAACTTCTTCTCTTTCATCCTTTTTAAATTTTTGATTAAGTGTTGTTTACAAACCATGTTTACTTGAAATAACAAAAGCATCCATGCCTCCTCTCACCCTTTAATTACCCCCACTTTCACATTCTTCCTCACCAATGTCATCTATTTTTGTTTCTTTTTGTACTAGATGCTTCTGAAGTTGCTTCTAACAATGCCCTAAACTTATACTTAACATCGTCAGGAACATGCAAACAACCTTCAACATTAATACAAGTACAAGCAAGATGATGCGTAAAAATTCCACCAAAACGTACACCACCACAATATTTACATTTTACTTTAGGTAATTTATCGACTTCAATACAATGTTCCCAACCTGGATCAGTTCTACTACCCAGTGCATTTTTCCTCTTTTTATTAGAGCTAGACATTCTGTTATGCTGATAAAAATAGTACAATCAGCCCCTACAAATGAATCTCATATATCAATGTCTATCCAAGCCACATAGATGTTTACACTTAAATTTTCTTATAATTATGCATATGTTTACAAAAAAAATTATTAAACATGTTAATTAACGCATAAGAAAAAAATTATAATCTAGATTAAATTGATTTGAGTAAATATTCATGATTACTTTACTTGAGTTGTTAAGCAGATCACTAGCACTCAGTAGGTAGTAGCATCAAGCAAAAAGTATAATCTGATTTTGATAAATGATAATCAATAACCATCATAATTCATATCATCATTAAAAAATAAAATAAAAAACACATAAAGACAAAGTATTCGTGCATAATCATCAAACAAGATTTCGTATTAGAGCAAAATAAAAACAAGATTTCGTATTCAATCATCAAACAAATTAAATCATCAAACAACTTAAATCATCGTACATAGCAAAACAAGACGAAGATTCGAACGTAGAAAAACAAGATGAAGATTCGAACATAGCAAAATAAGACTCGACTACTCGACTTAGCAGCAGCCAACAACAAAATTAAGATGAATTTTTGAACCTGAAAGTGAAGATTCGAGCAGCAGCAAGCCAACTTCAAAGAAGAATGGTGAGCCTCAACTTGAATTCAAGCAGAAGCAGTAATAGAGCATATGAAAATGGAGAAGTTTAGTGCGTTTTAGGGTTTAGGTTAGGAGTAGTGAGTTTTTTTGGGGAAATAATGAAGGAACTGCCTATTTTCGATTAGGGAAATTCAGGGTTTATTTGGGGAAATTTGAAGTCAGGCCCAAAATAAAGAAGAGGGTCGAGATTTCTAGGATCGTATATAAATCGCGATTCTGCTCGATCCTAGCGACTCTACCACCAATCCCGCCCAATTTCGTTCCTGTGAATGACTTTACACGCTAAGACCGATCTGGGTCGTAGGATCGTACGATCCTACGATCCGGATCGCGATTTCGATAACCATGCTTACAATTGTTTGAACCAAAAATTAATACATTTGTGCCAATTTTCGGTCGACCATATGAATTTTGGACAAAGATATAATAGACTTGCAATTGAGACCCATTATCAAGTGTAGAAGATGCCCATGTAACCATTAGAAGGAAGATCTCACATCCGGGCATCATGACACCGGGAAAGGCTTCCTCATCTAACTTTGATTCATCGGGAATAGGGACAGGGCATGCCGAAATGGAAAGCCACAAAACCTTATAGTTAACTGCATTTTATTCATATTTTATCCCCATCACTTGGCTTTATTATATTGGGATTTTGCATAACTACACTTGCTTTATTTGCAATTTTACGCTTGGTTCGGTATTTTGGTGTTTTTGTGTATTTTAGGTAATATTCGTCAAAAATGATCACATACCAAGTACATTTGGCGCATACAATGTTTACTTAACTCCGAAAGCTAAAGTAATCAAACCCTTGATGACCCAAGTCAAAGAAACAAGGCCAAAAGGAGCTAAAGTAAACCATTATAAGCCTACTCGCCCAAACCTGGGTCGAACCAAGCTTGCTCGAGCATAAAAAAATTGCATTATAGATAGAGGCTAAGCATAACCATCTTAAAAGCCGCTCGACCCGGTTGAGCGATGTTGGCTCGGGTCGAGCGAAAGTACGATTCACTTCCAATAGCTTTAGAATGTCGACATAAGCATTTCGATGGGGCGAACGAGCAAACTCGATCAGCGGACATGTTGAGCGGAGCCTTTTTTGGTGACTGCTCTATTTTTAAAGATTTTGATCTGTGTACCTGATGCTCGCTCGACTTCTAATACTCTACTTATCTTCTACCTCTCATACTCTACTACTCCACCACCCATATTTTCCACCCATCTATATCCTACCTATCTCACACATAGGGGTAGTGGAGAAATCATGAAGCCATTACCCACTACTTGTCCTCCCTTCCTATAAATAGAGAAGAAGATGGATCAAGCAAATCATCTATTTTCTTCTACAACTTATGTTAAGAACTTTAAGCTTTCAATAATTAGTTTTAATCTTCCTTTATGTATTTTCCTTGATTCATTCTTGTACTCTTAGTTGAAATTTCATTCGACACTTTTTAGAAGGTTCAAGCTTTTGATTAGTTCATCAATGAAGATCATTTGATTATCTTCCTTGGATTGAATTCCAAGCTAGTAATTTCTTTTCTATACACTTTATTATTTTTGATTTTTGTTATTAGTACTTATCATGAATTCAATGTCTTTAGTTTTGTTTAACTTTCAATAATGAGTAAGTAGTTCATTTTGGCTTAGGCTAGGTATTATCAAAATGTATGTAGTCTAAATTTGTTTCTTTACCTTTGGCTTGGTTGTATTGTTTATGGTTTGAGATAGATTTTGCTATTATTGTACTGTCATTGGATTGAGGGCAAGAATCGATTTCTAATGATAATCCATGCTTGAAAATTGAATTATCTCCATGAGAAGAGGTGGATGTTTTGATTGGAAATGTTGAATGTATGCTCCATATCTTAAAATGTACTTAGCTTCATAAGAATAAGTAGTTGAGTGAAGCTTTTGTTGCTCCAGATAGAACATAAGTATCGAAGATACGTTCTTCCCCATGACCCATATGCCATATCCATGACCTTAGGTTGAAGATTAGTAAACACTACTTTGGTGAGAAAGTCTAGCCTTTGCCCAGTGTCGTTCCTGACATTTCATGGGCCCTAGGCAAAATCGGAAAATAGGGCCCCTTTAATAATATTTCCAAAAATTAAACATTTCATCACGAAAATACAAATAATCACACATAAAACATATTGTTCATAAAATATTACAAATTGTCCTTAGAACAAGCACAAAAGCAAAATTTCATAATTTTCCATCAATCTTTATTCACTCCATCAATCCTAAAGCAAGCTCCTCCTTGTATCATCACCTACAACGACCAAAAAAAATCACATAAAATGGTTCCTACGAACATTTTGAGAAGCAAAATCAGCAATAATAACATCTGCATCAATTTTTGCTAATAATTCTTTCTCTATTGATAATATGGCCAAACCATTCAATCTCTCTTGTGACATTGGATCTTAAATAGGTTTTAATTAGTTTTAACTTTGAAAAGCTTCTTTCTGCTGATGCCACAGTTACAGGCAAAGTTAAAAATATTCTATAAGCAATTAAAGCATTTGGATAACAGTCTGCAGACTTTATAAACTTAAGAATATCATTAGCAGACCTTGGCTCATTTGGAAGAGTCATTTTTAGCACTTTTAGTTCAGTATAAAAATCATCAAAATCAACATCAGATAAATCACCATTCGAAAATGTAGAGTGAAAATTAGCACAAAAGTCTCTTAATTCATTATCATTCAATGCTTTCAATCTATTTGAATTAAACAAAAATCCAAAAATATTTTCAAATGTCTTCAATTGCTCAAATCTTGTATCCAAAGAAGAGATTGCTATGTCAACAACAACATAAAAGTACTTAGCCTCATCTGGTGATTTAATTTGTTCATTCTCACTAATTTCATCAAATTGTCGTTTTCTAACAATATGACGTTTAGCGAGATGTTTTGGCTCTATGCCCATTTCAAGTGCAATATTTTTAGCAATTTCTAAACTAGTAGCAAAACCTTCTTCCCTATACTTTTTAAAAGACAATAGTATACCTCTTACTTGTTGTATGCAAGTGTCAATGCAAATGGACTTATTTTGCAATTTCTTTCTCACCATATTCACAACAAATAGAATATCATACCAAATCACCATACCATGAATAAACTCAAATTTATTAAGTGCTTTAGCCAAACTATTAGCTTCACTCTTTGATTTTGCATCTTCATAAGATTCAAAAAGTTTTAACAAAGCTTTTCTTATTTGGGGAGTTTGAAATCTAATAGCCTTAACACTCTTTATCCTACTTTCCCATCGAGTGTTACACAAAGACTTTACAGTTAATCCAGGTACATTTTCAAGTAAAGTATCCCATCTTTTTGTAGAACTTGAAAATAAAGAATAAATGCGTTGAACAATGCCAAAAAATGAGATAACTTTTTCACAAGAATAGGCCATGTCACTCACAATATGATTCAAACTATGACATGCACGAGGCATGTATAAGGCTATTGGATTTATTTCAAGAAATCGACTTTGAACTCCTCGATGTTTACCCTTCATATTTGAGCCATTGTCATAACCTTGACCCCTTACATCATTCACATCAAGATCAAGAGATTTCAACACATTTTGTAAAACATTAAAAAGTCCCAAACCAGAAGTATCATCAACATTCAAAAATTCTAAAAAATACTCCTCGATCATAAGATTAGACATGTTTACACAACGTACAACTAAAGTCATTTGTTCTTGATGACTTATATCAGGGGTACAATCAAGAATGATAGAATAATATTTAGCCTCTTTAATGATCTTAACAATGGTACTTTTAACATTTTGAGCCAAGAGAGAAATCAACTCTTTTTGAATTTTGGGCCCAATGTAATGATATTGAATTTCACGATTTTTAATACGCCTAACATGATCTTGCATTACCAAATCAAATTCAGCCATCATTTCAATCAATCCCATAAAATTACCATTACTATTTTGGTATAGTTTTTCATTGGATCCTCTAAAAGCTAAGTTATGTGAACCAAGAAATTTTATAGCACATACTATTCTAAAGAAAACTTGTGTCATACGCTCTTTTTCTTTTAAAATCTCTTCTTGCAAACTTTTATCAATTGTTTGATTTTTTTTAATCTTTCTCGCAATTCATTCCAACTATTCATATTATTCATATGCTCTACACTAATTTCATGTTTTTTGAGCCTAATGGTAATATGTTGCCAATCACACAAGCTGTCATTTGCTAACAAACTCCGATTATTAGTGGATTTAAACAATTTACAACAAAAACAAAACACTTTATTAGCACTTTTAGAATAAATTAACCACTTTTAATTACTAACTTCACCATTACTCAATTTTCTAATAAAATAAAAATAGGAAAAATGCCTACCATTATCATCATTAGGAAAAATAAGATTTGATTCTCTTATTAGTCCTTTTTCTACAATAATATCTCTTGATTTATTATCAATATTATCCCAATCTTTGGGATCAAAGGAAACCATAGATGAACTAATTTTTTCATCTTCTAGCATAGGCTCACTTGAATTATCAACTTCATTGTCTTTATTGACATTATTATTAAAAAATTCATTGACATTCACATCTTACACTAAATTAACATTTTCACCAATATTATTCTCCAAAGTTTCATTTATGTTCAAGTTATCATTGGAAATTCTTGGTCTACAAAAAAATTAATAAGGGGCTCCTTGTTGGGATTTTATTAATTTTTCTCCTTTTTTTCATTTTCTTTTTTCACATCCTGATAAACCTTTTTTGGGCAACATAGCAATATAGCATACAAATGAAATTTTAATTAACCAATTTAAAAAAGTTAAAAAGAGTAATAAACAACCAATTGACCAAAGAGGGCAAAGACAAGAGCTTGAATATTCCAATCAACTCAATAGCTCCATTGCCAATTGATAAACTGTAAAATCAGAAAATAAAAAGAGAATCAATTATAAAAAAATTCATAAAATTATTTGTAATAGATCAAACTAAAAATTCATAGAATCAATTATAAAAAATAATCAAACTAAAATTCGAAAATAAAAAAGTAATCAAAAAATAAAATTCGAAAATAAAAAAATAATCAAAAAATAAATTAAAATTCATAGAATCAATAAATATTCGAAAATAAAAAAATTCGAAAATAAAAAATAATAGATCTAACTAAAATTCATAGAATCAGTAAAAATTCGAAAATAAAAAAATAATCAAAAATTCGAAAATGAGTAAGAATTAACTACTAAGAAGGAGCAAAACAAATTACCAAATAACTTGTTGAGTTCTTCTTATGTTCATCAATGGCCACAAATTATCTGTATATATTTGCAAATTAAAACCCAAAAGTAATTGTTTTTTTTTTGTAATTAAGGATAGTAAATTGTTGATATTTTAAAGGAATATATTTTCATCTAAATTAAATTGAAAATGAGAATAATGAAATAAAAGAATCAAGAAAGGAAGGAGAAAAGCCATGGAAAAGAAGCTTGGGACTTGGAATGGGAAGATGAATTCAATTGAGACGGAGATTTTCAATTATTTTCGGCAATGAATGCATTAATTGGGTTTTCAACTTTCCATTTCTCTACCTAACTTCCCCAATGTCACGGGTGAAGAGTAGGTTTCGGTTTTTTTTAAAATAATTTAAAAGGGTTTATTAACTTTGGGCCCCGTAAACTTTGGGCCCTAGGCATTTGCAGACCCTGCCTACCCCCAAATCCGGGCCTGCCTTTGCCTCATCATCATCATATTACCTTTTCATGTGTTTGTATTGCTTTTAATTTTATGTTATTTATTATTAGTATCTTTATTTGTTTTAGCTTTAGTCTTTATTTTCTTGTTTTAGTTAATTACACAAACAAACATTTATATACACATTATTAAACCAACTAATTGATCGAGAATCCCTTGATATACACCCCAATCCTTGTGGATTCGACACGTACTTGCCGACGTATTACGCTACGTCGTACACTTGCTATGTAACCGCCCCGAATTATGAAGGCAAAGACTAAGTGGAATTTAGTATTAATCAAGCGGAAGCTCAAATTTGCCAACATAATTAAGGGGGTTACTTAAAGGTTAAACCAATGTTCAAGTAAAATACTTGAACCAAAACCAAAGCAATATAACGGAAGTCTTAGCTATCCAAAATAAAGGAAAATTACAACCAAATCGAAATAAGTCTGAAGTTCGAATTACATCTTTAAAATAATCCAAATCTAAACCACTATACTAATGCTCTCTCAAATACAATAAAGCAAGTAACAATATTCTTGACTTGGACGTTAACTTTGAACACTTAATCGAACATGCTTTGTCTTGTACTTTGGAGAAGGACGATAAAGATGTGTCGAGTTATGTGGGATTGAAGTTTGGAACGTTTGATGAAGTGTTGCTTGATCAAAGCAACAAGATTTGAAGGAAAAAGAGACTCGCTCGACCCACCTGTGGGCCGCTCGACCCGGTCAAGCGAGGTGGGAATGGTTGAGCAACAGGTCAGAAAGCAAGCATAAGGGTGCAGCAGGGGCTGCTCGTTCGAGCACCAAGGTAGCTCGTGCGAGCAGCTTGGCCAGAGAACATCAGTAGGTGCAGGTAAGACCTGCTCGTTCGAGCACTGTGCTGGCTCGTTCGAGCAGGAAGTCGAGCAGGCACAAGGATTTCTCTGGTTCAGTTTCAGCATTGATGAAATACTTTGTATTCCTTTCTTTATTGCTTGTTTATTGTAATGTTTATTAGCTATGTTAATTAGCATAGTTAAGTGGATGTTAATTGTGATTTATGGTGAGTAAAGATGTGGTTCTAGAATGATGTATTCTTCCTTTATAAAAGGATACATCATTCATAGAACAAAACCACCACAAACACACATTGGGGGTTTACTTGTGCATTGCTAGAAACTTGAGAGTGTTCTTTCTTTGCACTAGTATTTGAGATCTTAAGAGATTTTTCTTGAGATAAGGGGGTTTATTATAATTGTATTGTTGAATCTTTTATAATAAAACATCATTTGAGGGGGAGGTATCAAAGATACCTCATAAACACTTGTGTTCATTCTTGCATCTATTTTTCATTGTGTTTCCATTGTTGAACCTCCATTGCACCGTTTCTTTCAATTGGTATCAGAGCGAGAAGATCATTTGGGCCATTTGGGGTGTGAAAGTGAGGTTAAAAGAACAAAAGAAACACAATGAGTGAAGGGGGAAAGTTCCTTATTCAATTGTTTGATGGAAAGATCAACTTTGCAATATGGAAAAGCTCCGTGGAAGACTACTTGGTGCAACAAGGCATTGATGATGCTTTGTTGAAAGAGAGGCCAGTTCACATTGATGAGGCAAAATGGACACAAATTCGGAAGAAGGCGGTAAGCACAATCCGGCTTGCCATTGCACCCGAAATCAAGTACAACTACTTGAAAGAGACAAATCCCGATGAGTTGTTAGAGAAACTACAAACGGTGTATGCTTCTAAATCTCTTACCAATAAACTTTGCTTGAGGTGGGAATTGTATCAACTCATGAAGGATGAGGATACATCAATGCAAGACCACATTAACACATTTAACAAATTGGTGTGCCAATTGTTGAATGCGGATGAAAAGTTGACCGATGAAGAGCAAGCCTTACTAATCTTGGCTTCACTTCCCAAGGACTATAAAAACCTAGTCCAAACATTGCTCATAGGTAGGGACTCTATCACTCTTGATCAAGCATTGGCGGCGTTGAGAGAGAATGATAGGTTCATGGTGAGAAGAGATGGGGAAGAGAAGAAGATTTTTGGGGATGGCTTGTTTAGTGAGGGTTCTAATAGGGGTAGGACCAAGGACAAGGGATATCAAGGAAGGGGAAAGTCTCATGGGAGGGGTGACCTTAGTGACAAAGATTGTTACTATTGTAAAAAGAAGGGGCACATACAAATGATGTGCAAAGAATTTAAGGAAGACCTTAAGAGAATGAAAAGCTTAAGGAATGGGAAATATGATGATGAGGGTAGCGGGAACGCCGCTCTAGGCATTAGAAGTGATGATGACTATGATGGGGCTCTACTAGTTGATGGGGGAGTGGTTCATAGTAAGGAATGGGTAATAGACTCCGGTTGCTCATTCCACATTTGTTGTGAGAAGAAAAAATGTACTAAGCTTAGTTTTGGGGATCATGGCCTTATTACTTTACCAAATGATGAGAAGGTGAAAGTAGAAGGTATTGGGGAAGTTTTAATTGAGACTCTCGGAGGTGTCAAGAGAAGACTCGGTGATGTGAGGTATGTACCTAAGTTTGAGAGGAACATAATATCATTGGGTAGACTAGAGAGTAAAGGGTGCACTTTCAAATCAAATGGAGGGCTTTTGAAAGTCATTAGAGGGAGCCTTGTGCTTATGAAGGGAGTAAGGAATAAGAGGAACTTGTATGAGTTACAAGTTAAGTGTGGTAGCCTAGGCCACAAAAGTGATGATGGTGTGTTTGGGTCAAAGAGGGTTACTTTTGAGGATGGTAAGAATATTGCACTTGAGGGGGAGATTGTTAAAGCAAGTAACAATATTCTTGACTTGGACGTTAACTTTGAACACTTAATCGAACATGCTTTGTCTTGTACTTTGGAGAAGAACGATAAAGATGTGTCGAGTTATGTGGGATTGAAGTTTGGAACGTTTGATGAAGTGTTGCTTGATCAAAGCAACAAGATTTGAAGGAAAAAGAGACTCGCTCGACCCACCTGTGGGCCGATCGACCCGGTCGAGCGAGGTGGGAATGGTCGAGCAGCAGGTCAGAAAGCAAGCATAAGGGTGCAGCAGGGGCTGCTCGTTCGAGCACCAAGGTAGCTCGTGCGAGCAGCTTGGCCAGAGAACATCAGTAGGTGCAGGTAAGACCTGCTCGTTCGAGCACTGTGCTGGCTCGTTTGAGCAGGAAGTCGAGCAGGCACAAGGATTTCTCTGGTTCAGTTTCAGCATTGATGAAATACTTTGTATTCCTTTCTTCATTGCTTGTTTATTGTAATGTTTATTAGCTATGTTAATTAGCATAGTTAAGTGGGTGTTAATTGTGATTTATGGTGAGTAAAGATGTGGTTCTAAAATGATGTATTCTTCCTCTATAAAAGGATACATCATTCATAGAACAAAACCACCACAAACACACATTGGGGGTTTACTTGTGCATTGCTAGAAACTTGAGAGTGTTCTTTCTTTGCACTAGTATTTGAGATCTTAAGAGATTGTTCTTGAGATAAGGGGGTTTATTATAATTGTATTGTTGAATCTTTTATAGTAAAACATCATTTGAGGGGAAGGTATCAAAGATACCTCATAAACACTTGTGTTAATTCTTGCATCTATTTTTCATTGCGTTTTCATTGTTGAACCTCCGTTACGACGTCCGTTTTCAGCTCTCTTAAATACAATAAAGAGATCTAAACAAAAGGGAGTCAAACTCCAACTCAAGTTCATCCTTCACTCGCATATCACTTCTCCGTCGAGGTGCCATGGGGGTTCACTCTAAAAACAAAAACCATTGGAAAACATACAAAGTATAGTATCAGCAAAAGGCTGAGTATAACACACTAGTGCATGTCAAACAAGTTGTTAAAACATTTTGGCTTGAGTAAATTCATTTTGAAAGATGCCTGTTTTTTTCTATTTGATAAAACATATCATTATTCAAACATAATTCAATGGTTTCATAATAATTTCAAATTCTCATTTTTCATCATAAATCATAAGATCTCTATGGATCCAAATCAATTTCAAACTCAAATTATAAGTTTGCATGGGTACTCTATGAGTCAGCCTGTGACTTGGTTGGTTGTCGGTCTACCGTCCGCGACATGTCCGGCAAGTGTAACACAATGGTATTGTGAACAATACGCGCTCAGCATTGGTGAGCCATTTAATCATGCACACAACATTTGCTGTGACATATGTACCCGCCATTTAGGCTAAAACATTTTTGTATATGATATATATCTTGTAATTTCAATAGCATTTGAAAAGTTACAAATACTAACTATTTCAATATGATAAACATCTTTTATTTGCAACATAACAAAACATACTTTATTTGCAACATAGCAAAATCACATTATGATCTTTCCCACATGGGTAAAACATGATTAGCATAATCATATAATCAAACATAACATTTGTATTATATTGGGGCATCACTAACATGTATGAAAATGAATCTTTGAAAACTAGTTAAAATTCAATATGATTTTTCAAGGAAACCACTAAAATGTTTGGTTACAATCCTTCTTATGTAAAGTAAATATAACTTAGACGATTTTTGAAATTCATTCAAAACAACCAGAATATAGTTCATAAGTTTTTAAATTCATTATGATAAAAGTTTAATAAAACACTATTTTCTCAAATACTCAGCAATTTTATCGGTAATAAAATCAATAATTGATTTACAAAATACATATTAATTCTCCAACAAGGCCCAAATTAATCAAGTCATTATAATACCTTAATTAAAATGAATTTAAGGTTGTTCCATCAAATTATAATCTATTATGCCAATATATAATAATTTTACGATTATTTTCGACCATTTAGGTATTTACCGTTATTTAAGTGATATCTTAAATCTATAAAATTTAAAAATCGTCCAAGTTAAACTTATTTTATATTATGAGGCAGTAGGTTATGAATACAATTATAACTTTTTTATATAGGTCTATTTTTATTCAAATTTAATTCTCAATATTACACCTTTTGAAAATTAAACAAGTTTTATTAATTTGATAAATTAGTAAATAATTCATAATTATCTTAATAAAATTATACCAAAGTTCTAAAAGTCATATAATATTTTTATTAGCCTATTTAAACTTATAAATGTCATGTATAATATTTTATTATTTTATATAGGCATTTAATCGATAGATAAAATAAAATCGGTTTAAAATTATTTAAGTCTGAATAAAATAATATAAAACTTTTATGATGTTTCAAAAACTATTTTAAAGAATATAAAATCTTAATTAACCATTAAAAACGTGTAGAGTATTTTTAATAATTAATATTGTTATTTTACCGATAAACCGAATAGAATTTATTTAAGTACATTTCTTGTCACGAAAGTCTATATAAATTTTTGAAAATGTATCTACTGTTAATATAAGTGTCTCATAAAATTTGTATGTCCAAAACACGTCATTTAGTATTTATTTTATATTTTACAATTTTCTGACTTATCGATTATTAATAACCGAATAAATATTCTTAAGGTCTTTAAACGTCAACAAAATATTCCCAAAATTTGAACAGTATTAGTTACTCTCTAAATGAGTGTGTGATAAAAATTTCAAGTCTATATGTCTTCATTTGGTAAATATTTTATATTTTACTATTTCATAATTTACCGATAAATAATTTAACGATTTCTCAAAAATCATGAAAAATTCCAAACTAAATATATTCTGGCCAAATCTTGTTGGAGACATTATAATATGGTTTTAATAATTAATTTTGATGATCTAGAGCTTATCTAATACCATATTTTATATTAAGAGTATTTAACACCGTAAAATCCATTAAAATATCATTTTAACGAATAAATTTCAACAAAAAATATCCAAGAGATTTTCTTAACATATAGATTCTGAAAATTTCTTTTAAAATGCATTTAAAATATTTTCCAAATCCATATAATCATTTCCATCACAATTACTTTCACAAAGTATTGTTAAACATGTCTTTAAACACACAACATTTCATAAAATCAACATGCATGATGCCCAGAATAATAATACATGTAATAAATCATTCCATACTCAAAATTTTCAATAGCATATCATTTTTCCAGATTTAAGAACTTCACTTTGGGAATTTTATTTTTAAAAACAAGTTCATACACAAATTTTCCCAACTTGTTCTTAAATGCTTTAAAAATCACCCCATGTGACATACCTCGATCCTTAGCTCCAAAAGTACTCCTTAACCTTTGGTACAACTTCTCAACAACTAAGATCTCACTCCTTTGCTACAATTATTTTTTAAAGAATTCAAAATTGCATTATTTCGGATCTTTCTATGTAACTTAATGACTTTTGATTTCTAACTAAAAATTGTTAGGTTTACTTACTCTTTGATATTTTGTTACTTTGGAGATTGATTAGTGTTGAGCAACACTTGTTGAACAAGTCCCACAACTTGAGAGCTTTTGGCTAGGAAACAAAAATAGGAGATTGTAAGTTAATGGAAGAAAAATGTTTTGAAATTTCCTTCTTTTAGCCTAAATTTCTAGGCCATCTTAAGAGATTATTTTTCTTAGTTATTTTGATGAAATACCCATTTTATAATAATCTTAGTTTATAGAAAGATTTCATGTAAAAAGAATTTTACATGAACAAGTTTTAACAAAACAAGTGAAATAAAGGAATAAGCATAACTTACTCTGTTCTTGATGGATTTCTTCAAGTTTGGTGTCTATGGAAAGCTCTTAAAATGAAGATTATTTTTATGGGAGATTTGAGTTTATAAACATAAATTTTCAGAAGTTTTAGATGGGTTTTTGAAGAAGATTTGATGAGAAAAGGAGATGTTTTGTTAGTTGAACTTTGAAGGATTCTAGTGTTTTTTCTTGGATGAATTTGGGAGCAATTTGTTGGGGATTATGGCTAAATAAAATGATCTAAAATTGAAGTGTTTTTGCTTCTAATAATTGTCTCTTGCATGCTTGCAATGATGCATAAGCTTTGGGTAGAACAAATGGGATTTTGAATAGAACAATTTGCTTCAGTATGTACGTGTACAAAGACTAAAAAGAGGGGTAGGGGTACAGCAATGGGGCTGCTGTTTAGGGCTGGTTTGGAGGTGATTTTTGTCTCATTTTGATCTATTATGGTGTAAGAAAGATTTATCTCAGATAGTTTAAAGTTTGGATAAAAATTGTTGTACAAGTAACAAGTTATCTAACTCATACTTCATCTTTAAAAATCACTTGTATATGTGTATGAAATATTTAATTTATTCTCAACATGGGTAAATAAATTTTTCGGGTAAGTATTATAATTAACCCGAAACGTTATGGGTAGTTGCTCAACTTTAAGTTTTTACCTCCAAAGTTTACGTTATTTGTTACACTTCATAACTACATTACTAGTTGACAAGTTTCTAATCATTGTAGAATTTTTTTTTAATTACTACCATCACTAATTAAAATATTTAGACGTTAAATTCGTGATTAAAATGAGAATAATTTCTGCGACTGTTTCACAGTTTTACTATTAAAGGACATAAAGTCCTGATAACTTACTACTGTGAAAAGGTGATTGGAATAGCCCTCCACGTGAAAAGGACCAGAGCAAATTACGGTGCACCCACTTTGGCAAAGCAAGACATATGTGCTTTAAGTATTGGAAAATAATTCAAACCCCATTTGTTCGATTTTTGTAGAAAAAATATGCTCTCATTTAAAGATCATAGAGCAATAGAAAATAATGCATCAAAAAACTCTAAATCTAAAAAATCATCATCAGCCAATACAAAAACACAACCACAAGAACAAAAACATACTTGAAAATGGACTAAGCTTGTCAAGCCAATCTTCTTCTTTACAATCATTTTGAGCAAAAAAAGCATCAACAGAAGAATATTCATGATTGGCCCAAAGATCTAACACAAGAGTATAAATAGTTCACCCTCAGAATCAAGTTCTCTACACCATTTTGGATCTGTTTCAATTGAAGCAGAGACCTCATCATAGATAAAAACAATTCTTTCTCATCCAATTTCACAAGTCCTTTGAAATCGTTTTTCATAGGCGATTGCAGAAGCGATTTAGGGTTTCTCAAAGTGCCAATTTTAGGCGATTTAGGGTTTTTATATAGATCAGTTGATAGGTGATTTAAGGTTTTCCATTAACCCAAAATAAAGTAGAATAACCAAGAGGCAAATGAGAAGAAGAAAAAGAACACGAAACTAAATCTATTTCTTAGACCTGGTTGAAGAGGGAGGCGAGTGAGATGAACAACACAAAACCAATATCTAGGGTTCTTAGCAAAAAAGAAAAAGGGAGGAGAATGAGATGAAGAGCATCAGAAAATAAGAGTGAGAGATGGGATGCGGATGGGTAGGTTTTAGTTATAAATTGGAGGGAATGGTTAATGGTTGTGTAGATTAATTAGGTTTAAGTGTTTTTGATTAGAGAAAAAAGGGGTGAGTTAGTATAAGTAAATGAGGTTTATAATTGTAAATAAGTTAAACTTACTAAGGGAATAATGAGCAAAATAACACACTGCAAATAGAAATGAGATAATTGGTGTGACTTGACCATAAAAGGAAATGAGACACATAAGAAGAATAGGAGGGAACATGTTTTTTTATATTTAAAGGCAAAACGCCATTTTAGATGGCAGTTTCACTATTGTATTTTTTTTTTATTAAAATCCCAAAGTAATGCAAAATGCTTGTTGAAATAGCGGTTTAGTTTTGTTTTCAAAGTAAACCGCTCTTTGAAATAGCGGTTTCACTAAAACAAAGGAAAAGAAACCTTTCCCAGGCCGTCCTACGTGGACAGAGGACAGTAATTTGAGAAATATTTTTCTAACTAACGTTATGTAGGAAATATTTTCTAAAAAAGCTATATTTACGGTATCTAGATTTTTTTATAAAAAAAACTCCAAAACCACAACCTCAACCTAAACACCACTGAAAATTCACCCAACAACTTCCATCACTACTTCCTTAACCCAACAACCACCATCATCATGCTATCCCCATCATTATTTTCACGATATTGCAGAGGTAAACAACATCTTACAATTTGAGTAACTAAGTAGAAGCCGAAATGGTTTGCCAAGGGAAGGCTACTACCAAAAGCAGCTGGTCCTCCACTAAAAATTGCCGATAAAGCTGACAGTATTGGGCGTTTGCCTACCCCAACAAAGCCAATCCCTTTTATCATTGATGAAAACGTGACAACTGCCACTTCTTGCTGTCAACGCAAAGTCTCTAATAAAATTCTTTTTTGATCCTAATCTTTTGTAGAACGAGTTGGTAATCGGTATGTAGTAGTTAAAATAATTTTGCTTTGGTTTTTATCACCCTTTCTAAGCAGTATGAGTTTCTAATATATATTGTGTTGCTATAAGCAGATGTACTCACTTAAATTAGCAGTTGGGGCCCGAGACTAACTATTGTATCTTGATATCTCATGCATTTCAATTCAAATGAGTAATTACATCTCAAACCAAAGACATGAGAAACATTTGTAGGAGCAGCTAAAAAAGTACCTTTTTTTGAAGTAAAGAATACAACGCCTCCAATATGATTCTTCATACCAAACTAGCATTTGATGTTATATGTTTTACTTCGGCTAAGGTGGTAGTGATGATGGTAGATGGATGAATTTTAAGTGTGTTTGGACGAGGTTGTGGTTTGGAAAAATTTATTATTGTAAAATAAATTAAATCACAAAAAAAAATCTAAAAAATAAGAAAAGTTAGCAAATTATTTATGTTTTAAACGGATTTAGTTACGATTTAATAAACTTGAAACCTTGTTGCTATCATGTGAAAAACTTTTTTAAAAAGTGCTACCATCCGCATTTCGCCAAATCTCGTCACTATCATATATAATTTTCCATTAATTTTTTATTTTGAAGTGTCCCACCTAGGGATGTCAATGGATATTGGACTCGACAAGGATTCGTGGATCTGTATCCGTTTTCACGGACCCGGATCCTAAAAATATGGACCCGTCGGATCCGTTTAGATTTCGCGGGTCCGGATCCGGGTCTCAGAAAATACCTAGATTCGGACCCGCAAATCTAGAGGACCCGTTTTAATTTTTTTATATATTAAATATATATTCTTGCTGCCATACATAATTTGGATTATAATTATAATTTGAATGTGAATATACTAATCCTCATTTCCCACCGACTCACTAGTAATTCGCACATTCACTTACTAATAATTCGCAACACTCACTCATGTTCACTACTCCTAATTCCCCGTAATCCCAGTACCCCACTATCAATTATTGCACTCACTCACTAACACATTACACTAGTAACACATTACACACTAACACTTCTAATACCCCAGTAGTAATACCCCAGTACACTACTTTTGATATCCAACTTTAATGTGTTCGTTGGATATTTTCAAGACAATTTTAAGTCGTATAATGTTTTTTGGGTGATCGATTATGAAATTGTATAAATTATTATCATTAGTATATGAATATAGCTTTATGACAATCTCAACCCAATAAAAAACAAAAAAGAGTCAGACCCGTTTTGCACCAGAAACCGATACTGGATCCGCAGTATTCACGGATCCGAATATGAGTATTGCAAAATTGGACCCGCGGATCCATATCCAAATCTGAATCCTATTTTTGAAAACGGATTTGAATTCAGATCCCTTAGGCCCAATTCAGATCCGACCCGTTGTGATATCTAGTCCCACCTTAGGAGGTAAGAAGTCTGGTTAAGAGGTTAAACATTTTTATCATATATTGACCGAAGGATACGTTTTCTAATTTAGGGCTAGCAAAAATCAATTAATACACCAGAGACTTCCCGAGTCGCACAACACATAGCAAAAATCATAGAATAGGCAGCAAACCCATAAAAATGGCGATTGCAACTTCATCGTCTTCCTTGTTGAAGGCTCTTCTTGATCCTAAGAAGAATTTCTTAGCTGCTATGCACAAGAGCTCCATGGACAAACGTCTTCGCAAATACGGTTTTTTTTTCTTCTCACTTTTCTCTGTTTTCTTTTGCCATTTCTTACTAATTAAGCTAATTTTTTATTTCGTTTTTTTTTGTTATACTCAGGTCTTAGGTTTGATGATTTGTATGATCCAATGGAAGATCTGGACATTAAAGAGGCTTTAAATCGTCTTCCCCGTGAAATTGTTGATGCTCGTAATCAACGTCTTAAACGTGCTATTGACCTTTCTATGAAGCACCAGTATCTACCTGATGATCTCCAGGTTTTTTTCGTTTCTTTTTTCTGTAGATTTTTTGATGATATGATGTGTTTGTTTTTTCATTGCTAAAGATTTTAACGTAGGGTTCACTTTGTTCGATTATTGAGGTTATACTTATATTTTCAATGATTTTTGTGGATTGTTCTTTTTACCTGCTAATGATTTTTTAATTTATCTGTGAGATATGTAGTATTGTTTTGGAATTGAAGTAGATTCAAGAATGCGAATTACTTTACAGTGTTTGCCGTAATTATAGGTAAATTACATCCTTAGGATTCAATAAGATTGAAACTGATCATTAACTAAAAGGATATCAGCTCATTGTAAATTAACAACTACTCCTATCATACAGTTGAATATTTAATAGAAAGTTCAAGGAAAATTTGGCAAATCTAATTTGTTTGCGTGCTGTCTCTTCTTACTCATTAAAAAAACTTTTATCGAAACTGTGATTTTATTGTTTTTCATAATTTGACAAGAGGTGCCGAATTTCTACAGAAATTTAGAACCGGAATAAATTACTTAAATTGTGCTTATTTATTACTTTTATGACCTCTTTGGTTGTCGACTTGTCGGTATTGAACGAATCTGAGAATGATATTGAAAAGTTTGTATAATTTTGGTCGGAAAATATATTATTAAGATTAATGGTAATGCTTGTTCTATGTTAATTATTTTATTTTCTGTTATTTTATTTCTATGGTTGACTCACATCTTTCTTCTTCCCCTCTATTTCTTCTCAATCGCGACTGTCTTCATCATCTCTATTTTTGGGTGTTCGAAACAAAGGGTGGCAACAAAAGAGGGGTCTACGAAGTCGTGGTGTTTGTGTGTGGATCTAGGTTTTGTTACATGGTGGTGGTTGTTCGAAGGTTGGTGGGATTGAGAAGGATTTGCATTGGTCGGAAGGTAGTGGTGGTGGGTTGCAGTGGTCGTGGTGTATTGCGAGTCGCAAAGGTTTTGAGTTGTTAAGGTGATGCACGCTGTGGGGTTTTCTTGGATTGTTGGAGATTGGGTGGTGGTTTTAAGGTGGTTCTGTTGGTGCTTGGTAGATGGGTGCTAAGTGCTTGGGCCTTGGGTTATCCAGTGATATGGGTCAAGATGGGTGGTTAGGGTGGCTCATTGTTGGATATTCTGGTGATGTGTGATTGTAGAATGGTGGATGTACTTGTGGTTGTGTAGTGGCTATCTGACAATTTGGTATGAATACAATTGAGAAGGGAAGTGTATTTTGGTTTTTCTTTTCCTCTGATTTTTAGGTTAGAAAATTGTAAAAAAAGTAACATGTTGTTTAGGTAGTAGGTCTGCACCAAGTGGAGGGATGGGTTGCTGAGGAAGTTCCACCATGAAGGACTCTCGAACAAGAATTGGTCTTGCTTGCGTTCTTTCTTCTGAAATTCAATTGCAATTTGCTTGAACAATCAACTGTGAAGATTAATTGATCATGAGAAGGACACCATCACCCTCTTGGGTTCGAGGCCGCTTCCCTCACGCTCCTCTTGAATCCCATCGGATCTTGGAAAGAGGATGAACCTCTTGATTTCTTGAACACTCAAAAAAGAGAGGAAGGGGGTAGAGTATTTTACTGAAATACCTCAAATGTGTTATTGAAAATCAAAAATGTGGAATGTTCTTTTCTTACAAACCTCCAAGCCTTATATACTAAGACTCCCATATAGGACAAAACAATATAAAGTCAAGAAATGGGCCTTAATACATGGCTCCACTAAAAAATGTAACGTCATAAAAAAAGAAAACGCTAAATTGAAAATAACGAAATAACGAGGTCGCTTGGTTGACTCGTTTCCACGTGCACTATTCGGGATTAAGTATGACTAGAATCTTGGAGGCCTCCTTAGTCCTCTCCAACCCATGAACGTCCATATTATCTAGGTTATCCATATTTGTGCCCTCATTTGGACTCGGGTTTGGTTCATCTCCTCCCCCTTCAGGCACAATTGTCCCCAATTGAGTGTCATCATAGTATGGGCGAAGGTCTCCTACGTTGAAGATAGGCGAGATCGTATAGTGTGAAGGCAAGTCGATCTTGTAGGCGTTATCTCCAAACTTGGCAATTACTTGGAAGGGTCCATCGGCTCGGGGCATTAGCTTATTCTTCCGTAGTTGGGGAAATCTTTCTTTGCGTAGGTAGATCCACACCCAATCTCCTATTTGGTAGGTGGTTGGTTCCTTGTTGCCTTTAGAAGTCTTCTTCACGTATTGCTCCGTTGCTTTCTTGATGTTCTCTTGCGTTTGTTGATGTATGTGCATCATCATTTCCGCATGGGTTTTGGCGTCGTCATTTTGCTTGTCCTGCAAAGGCAAATTAACAAGTGAGACAGGTAATAGAGGGTTCATTCCATAGACACACTCGAAGGGGGATATCTTTGTTGCCCAGCTTGGACTTTTATTGTAGGCAAATTCTGCATGACATAGCTTTAGGTCCCAATCCTTCAAATTCTTATTGATCAATGTCCTTAGGATTGAGCCTAATGTTTTGTTAGTGACCTCTGTTTGCCCATCCGTTTGGGGATGATGCGAGGTGCTATACAATAGCTTGGTGTCAAGCAGTCTCCATAGGGTGCTCCAGAAGGAGCTTAAAAACTTACTATCCCTATCAGATACAATTGTTCTAGGGACCCCATGCAACCGTACAATCTCTGCAAAGTAAAGCTTGGCAATGCGTAAAGCATCATCCACCTTCTTGCATGGTATGAAATGAGCCATTTTCGAGAATCTATCAACTACAACCATTACGGCATCCCTTCCCCGTTGTGTCCTAGGTAGGGCAACTATAAAGTCCATGCTAACGTGTTCCCATGGTCTTTGTGCTATAAGTAGGGGTTTGTATTCGCCCTTGTGAAAGGTGGTCTTGGCTTTCACGCAGGCTTCGCATCGTAGGATCACTTTCCCTACCGTCCCTAACATTTTTGGCCAATAAAAGTGTTTTCCTAACATGTCTAGTGTTTTCTGTATGCCAAAGTGCCCACCTAAACTCCCTTCGTGAATCTCTCTAACTAAGGCGACCCGTAGTGATGTCTTAGGAATACACAGTCTGTTTCCTTTGAATAGGAACCCTTGTTGGATATAAAATAAGCCTTAGGGTTGTTGGGTGCATTGTTGATAAAGGGTACCGAAGTCTAGGTCAGTGGGGTATTGGTCCTTTAGCATTTCAAACCCTAGAACCTTGGCGTCAAGGATGGCTAACAAGTGTGCTCTCCTACTTAGTGCATCTGCCACGGTGTTAGTTTTACCTGTCTTATACTTAGCCACGAAATTAAAGCTTTGCATAAATTCTACCCACCGAGCATGTTTGGTACTCAACTTACTCTGGCCGCTAATGTTCTTAAGAGCTTCATGGTCGGAATGTAATACAAAGGGTTGCCCTTTTAAATAGTGGGACCAATGCTCTAAAGCCCTTACCATGGCATAAAACTCCTTGTCGTAGGCTGAGTAGTTAGCCCTACTCCGGTTTAGCTTTTCACTAAAGTAAGCAATAGGTCGTCCCTCTTGGATCAAGACTGCCCCTATCCCGGTATTGCTAGCGTCGCACTCAACCTCAAAGGGTTTGTTAAAGTCAGGTAGTTTAAGTATGGGTGGGTTACACATAGCTTCTTTAATGTCCTCAAAGGCTCTTTGTGCCTCCCTAGTCCAGGTAAATACCCCCTTCTTTGTACAGTCGGTGATAGGTGACATGACCGTGCTAAAGTTCCTCACGAATCTCCTATAGAAAGAAGCTAATCCATGAAATGATCTCACTTGGGTGATGGTGGTGGGAATGGGCCAAGTCCTAATAGCTTCTACCTTAGCGGGATCTACCTTCACTCCTTGTCGCCCCACTATATACCCAAGGAAATGTACCTCCTGCATTAGAAACGAGCACTTTTCCAACTTCCCATACAATCGTTGTTCTCGCAAAACCTCAAATAATTGTCTCAGGTGGTCTAGGTGCTCTTCTACTTTCCTACTGTATACTAGAATGTCGTCTAGGTAAACCACAATGAACTTTCCTAAGAATGGTCTAAGCACCTCATTCATCAGCCTCATGAAGGTGCTAGGTGCCCCCGTTAACCCAAACGGCATCACTAACCACTCGTATAACCCGTACTTGGTCTTGAAGGCGGTCTTCCACTCATCGCCCTCCCTCATCCGGATCTGGTGGTACCCACTTCTAAGGTCAATTTTGCTAAACCATTGGGATCCCGATAGCTCATCTAGCATGTCATCAATCCGGGGTATTGGAAACCTATATTTGATTGTTATATTGTTTACACTTCGACTGTCCACACACATTCGCCACGTCCCATCCTTTTTGGGCACTAGTAGGGTTGGAACTGCACAAGGGCTCATGCTCTCTCTAACATAGCCTCTCTCCATCAATTCCTGTATCTGTCTTTGTAGTTCCTTAGTCTCCTCGGGGTTGGTCCTATACGCAGGTCTATTAGGTAGTGTGGAACCGGGTATTAGGTCGATCTGATGTTCGATGCTCCTGAGGGGTGGTAAACCCTTAGATAATTCCTTTGGAAAAATATCTGCGTATCGCTCAAGCAATGCCTTAACCCTAGGGTCTGTAATGGAGTCTTCCTCTACAACCTCTTTACTAAACAATAGAAATGCTAGTCCTTCCCTCTTAACCTCCTTCTCAGTGACTTTCCTACTCATTAGTGAAGTGCATGGCTTGGGTTGGGGTGGGGGTAAAGTCTTGTGCGGAGGTAGAGGCATCAAGGCCTTAAGTTTTCCCTCATGTCTTAACGTATAGACATTAGTATAACCATCGTGGGAGGTCTTCCGGTCATGTTGCCAGGGTCGACCTAATAGCACGTGACAAGCTGTCATATCAAGGACATCACAAAGCACCTTATCCCTATAAGTACCTATGGAGAATTGGACGAGACATCTCTTTTTCACATGACCACTAGTCTTACTATCTAACCACTTCAGCTTGTATGGGTGGGGATGTGCTTTGGTCTCTAGACTAAGGGATTGGACTAACTCTTTACTAACACAATTCGTTTCACTACCCCCATCGATGATTAGGTCACAAACCTTGTCCTTGATCTTACATTTGGTTTGAAATATATTTTCCCTCTGATCATTAGGTTTGATTTTAGGTGTAGCATGAAAGTTTCTCCTAATTAGAAAGTTGTGTAAGTCTGATTCTGGGTAAATCTCTTCTGTCTCGTCCTCACTCAAGTCAGTGTCCCCCAGAGGTTCTACTTCTCCCTCGTCATCTACTAAATATGTGCCATCAGGGTCGTCAGTACTAGTGCATGGTCCTACTATTTCTTCCCTGCCATTCCTACTAACCAACATGGATCTAGGTCTTTCCTTCGCCCTAATGGTTGTCCACTCTTGCATAGTGAAAGCCCTAGCATTGGGACACTCACTCCGTATGTGTCCATACCCATGGCACTTAAAGCAGACTACCCCTTTTGGATCCCTCGGGTTTCTGTCCCTAATAGGGTTAGTAGAGGCTGGAGGCTTACTTGGTGTAGATGCTTGTGAAGTCTGAGATGGTGTTCCCAAAGCTCGGTCTCTAACAAAGTCATTGTTTCTCCCTAGCCTATTGTAACCATTGTTGGATGAAGACTTTCTCTTGGAGTATTTCTCGTGGGTCAGGGCATTACTACAAGCCAAACTAAAAGTCAAGTTTGGGGTTAACTCTAACTTCTTCCTAAGGTCTTCTCTTAATCCCCCTATAAACTTGCCGACTTTCATTTCCTCCGTCTCGTTAGTATCACACACTACCGAATAGTTTCTCCCACTCCTTAATATACTCCGCTACAGACCGATTGTCTTGCCTCAGGGTACCCCACTGTATGTATAATTGCTGGCGGTAATTGCGGGGAACATATTTTCGTCTCAAGTGTTTCTTTAGTTTTCCCCAGTCGTCAATCCTCTCTCTATCCTCCCTCCTCCTCTGCTTTTAAATCCCCTCTAACCATACGGCTGCCAACTTGGTCAACTTAATCTTGGCAAACTTATATTTTTGTTCTGGAGGGGTATCCTTAAAGTCAAAGTACCTCTCCATGTTAGCTTCCCATTCTAAGTATACTTCTGGGTCTGGGGAATGCCCGTCAAAGTCAGGGAGGTCTATCCGAAGGGTTCGATCCTCATTAGTTCGATTGTGTTGGGGTGGTGGTGTATTCCTATCTCCCGGTGCCCCTGTATTGTTCACCATATTCACAGCTAGTTGTTGAACTAAATTTGTAAGGACCTCTAATTTTTCCTCTAGGTTCATTTTCCAATACTCGAGAAAATACCAATACAACAGTAATATCAACCAATTCTGGAAAACAATAATAGCTAGATAATCAAGGTACCAACAATAACAAGAAAAATCAATAATATGAATTTTAATCCGAATAGGAAATCATAATATGAATTGAAATCAGCACTCACAACCAAGAATATCAATATGAATTGAATAATTCAGATGGCAGCAATACTTCTTGAATGACAATACTAAACAACAATAAAGATACCACAAAACCAACTAAACAAAAGTGACCATGAATTTAATGGAAATACAAGAAGAGAAATATGAACCAAATACCAGCAACAAATACTACTATGTGAATATCAGTAATTATGAATCTAATTTTCAGAACAAGAATATGCGAACAAGAACCAATATGCGAACATGAAAATATGCCAATGCCACGAAAAAATTTTGGGACAGAAAAAAACACCACGATATACTCAAAAGAAAATATCACAAAATCATTTCCCAAAAGTACTCCAGCAAGCAAACGAAATACCCAATTCTCCAAAAACCCAAAACGAAATTCTTCCAAAAAAACAAAAAAAAACGACTCAAGAAAGCAAACAATGGGATCAAGAACATTCAATAACCCAAAACCCGATGTGCGAAGCACAATATGTGAAAAGTTATGAAGATATGAGCAATTATGAAGAAAACCCAATTCAAGAGACGTAAGATGCAACAATCCCAGCAAGATGCCAATACCAATACTAGAAAAATGAATATTAGAAAATCAATTCAAGTCGTGCCTATCCAAAATCAATCCCAGCAAAATATGAAAAATCAATTTCAAGAAAATTAACCACAAAATTATACCAATACTAGAAAATCAAGAAAATCAATATTAAAATTCAGAATTTAGGATTTTTGATTTACTTACCTTTTGATCTTCCAATTTGTTCAATCCCAAATGATTTTAGAGTAATGGTTTAGAATTTACCCGATTTGCTTAGTTTACTTCAATTTGCTCCAAGAAATGCAGAAAACCCGTTCATACTGCACGCTGCTTCGCTAGTTGGCCTCCGCCGGTGTGGGTTGTACTCCGTCGGACTTCCTTCTCCCTTGGCTGCCGTCACAAGCCACCGTGGCTCTGATACCAGGTTGCACCAAGTGGAGGGACGGGTTGCTAAGGAAGTTCCACCACGAAGGACTCTCGAACAAGAATTGGTCTTGCTTGCGTTCTTTCTTATGAAATTCAATTGCAATTTGCTTGAACAATCAACTGTGAAGATTAATTGATCATGAGAAGGACGCCATCACCCTCTTGGGTCCGAGGCCGCTTCCCTCACGCTCCTCTTGAATCCCACCGGATCTTGGAAGGAGGATGAACCTCTTGATTTCTTGAACACTCAAAAAAGAGAGGAAGGGGGTAGAGTATTTTACTGAAATACCTCAAATGTGTTATTGAAAATAAAAAATGTGGAATGTTCTTTTCTTACAAACCTCCAAGCCTTATATACTAAGACTCCCATATAGGACAAAACAATATAAAGTCAAGAAATGGGCCTTAATACATGGCTCCACTAAAAAATGTAACGTCATAAAAAAAGAGAACGCTAAACTGAAAATAACGAAATAACGAGGTCGCTTGGTTGACTCGTTTCCACGTGCACTAGTCGGGGTTATGTATGACTAGAATCTTGGAGGCCTCCTTAGTCCTCTCCAACCCATGAACGTCCATATTATCTAGGTTATCCATATTTGTGCCCTCATTCGGACTCGGGTTTGGTTCAAGGTCACTTAGAGCTTTAAAATTAGATTTCCCTCAAAGTTTGGATTTTTAAACATTAATCCAAATTAGGGAGATTTACTTTTAAAACGAACAAAATTGGGATTTTTTGAAGTAAATTTCTCTATCTTTTATCACCATCATTGTATTCAAAGTCCATATGGGTTAAAGTTTTTTTTTTCTTTTACCTGTAAGACTGTAAAGCTAATGGTTTAAAGTTAATGTGGATATTTGCTTCTTTTTTTTTGTTTTTGTTTTTTTTTTATTTTTTATTTTCAAAATCATATGATATATATCATACACTTTAATAAAAAGATTGCAAAATGACAAATCACACTTTTTAAAGAGTCTTGCTGAATGGATTAATTTAATGAGTTAAAGTGATTATGTGAGTCACATGTTTATCAATAGAGGATTTGTTTTTTTTGAAAAACGGAGACATCTAAATTAAGTTATCTATACGCACGATTCTCAATGCAGTTCATATTAGTGAATATGTAACGATCTAATTTATTTTGGTGTTGTAATAAGAAAAGAGATATCAAGTTGTTTTGAGATAAACCTTGTATTTTCATGATTAATAGATAATATTTCAACATATACCCTATGATTCATAATGTTTTCATTTAACAAAATGACTCAATAGTGCAATGCATTTGATATTAAGTATGTACATATTTATTGCTTAATATGTTTTTTTCAATATTCATACATGCATCATTAATTATGCTGTCATTCTTGTATTTTTTTTAGTAGTAAGTAAATTTAAAAATAATAAAAAATAGTAAAAATTACCTAGAATAATCCAAACACTATTCATGATTTTCCTACAATAATCTCACCTATTGATTAACCATGAATAATCCCAACTTTGAGGGGCATTTTCCAAGAGTAAACCCGGTGACCGGATAAATTGCTATAGCAAGTTTTATTTTTTTTAAAAAAAGATAAATTAAAATAAAATGTCGAAAAATTGTTAAAAAAATATTCATAGAAAATTTATGATTTTTTTTATTATATAGAATTTTTTATGTAAATTTTCAAAAATATTTTCTAATTTTATTTTATTGTTTTGGTGAGTTACCTACTATAGCAGGTCATCGGATTACCCAAGTTTACTCTAGGAAAATACCCCTCAAAGATGGGTTTATTCATGGTTATTTAATATGTGGGATTATTGTACGAAAATCATGAATAGTTTGGATTATTCTAGGTAATTTTGTCTAAAAAATATTTGTTTTGAAACACAAAAGTAAATACTTACAATACTTTAAAAATTTAAACTATATATACAAATCGTGCATTGGATGACACCTATACTAGTAATGAATAGCAAGTTACTTAAATTATCTAGGACATGATGATTTTGAAAAGGGAATATTCTGAGAAAAAACCTAGAAAATTCTACTTTTTATAAAAAACTACCTAGAACATTTTTTTTAATCAAAAACTACCTATAATGTTTTTTTTGTCAAAGACTACCTATTATCATATACTGTTAAATATTTGTTATGTATCTGTTAATTCATTCATCACTTGATAGTGCACTCTGATTAGATTTTCACAACAACATATCTGTATCCCTAAATCCTTGAAGTAGGGATTTAGATACAATTGAGGTAAGTAGATGAACAATTTTACAACATAGATGAAGAAGCGTGGTTTCAAAGCTTGAGCACAAAGGGTTTGAATGGGGAAGAAGGAACATAATTTTTGAAGATAAAAACCTGTTTCAATCGAAAATAAGGGTTCTTAGTGCAAAATCAGTGAATGAG
>CM033460.1:3124676-3139280 GCA_019425755.1 Amaranthus cruentus | reverse complement strand
ATTTTATCATTCTTTCTGAATATCTTACTGCATCCGTACATGTTTGTATTTCAATAACAACACCAACTCCAATTTCATTTCTATTTTATCACCACAATTTTTGTTTTACCTTTCTCCTACTATCGTTTTGGCCCTATCTCTAACCGGTTATGTTTCTTGTAGGCATAAATTTATTTTTCCATATTTCGACGGTATCTACCGGCTCTTAAATCTATCGGTGCAACTTTCAATGTTCCAATATCCCATTTTTAACCTATGATCCTTGATTTTTTTAACCTCCTATGCTTGAACCCTATGTGACTTGTGCTCATTTAACACCACACTCGATCCATATGTCACGTTGTAAGACAACATTCTAGTATAAGTTACTTGCCCTTGCTCCTTAAACACGACACTACACTCGGGCAATGGGAAGCGTCATTTCCAGACAACAACCTAGCAACATTTTGCATCCTTTTCACTTCAGTTAGGCCTACAAAATGCAATGCGTCGCTGAGTAGGGGAGGCCTTTTGAGATTTTATTTTTGGTTCAAGATCATGTAATGTGACTAATTTTTACTGAGCTGAGAGTGTGATATCATGAGCCCCAAAAATAGGGAGTCAGGCTTCCTCATGTTTTTGACAAACAATAACTTTTGATAATAATCAACAATGGTGTGTCCACATTATTATAACATGAACTGTGACCATCACTAGTTGTACTTGTGTCGAAAGTAATTCAACACCCTACTGAGTTTTGGATCTTTGATAGCTCTACATGTTCAACACTCCTCAACAAGTCTAATGATTTGAAACATATAGTTAAGGAGATAGATGGGGTTAATCGAGAACAAAGCACTCCCACTCTTATGATGTTGCATAAGGAGTTGTTTGGTTGTGAGTTTTGGGTTAATTGGTTTAGAATTTTCAATTAGACAAGATACCATGTGTGGTGATCTGCTGGATGACCCTTCAATAATATAGTCGTAGAAAGTTGCATCATTTAAAGAAGTTACACTTGACATAGTGGTGTTATGATATGTTATTCTAAGTAATAGAAATCTTGCTTCTTGTGACTTCTTGATTACTTGGAATATAAAGCAATTGGTCAAACTAAAAAATAAAGTTGATAGGTGACGGGTTTTGGTGCTTGTTTTTGTCATTTGTTGATACCGGTTATCTTCAAGTTAGTAAATTGAAAATGGTGTTGTTGGTTGAATGAGGAGATTGAAGGGGAAAGTCTGGAAATTAGATTCTTTATGCTTTTATCCTTTAGCCAAGTGGTGTTCATAGAAATAGAGGCAAGGCATATATCAAGGGAAAGCCTATATGTTTGAGAATCCTACAACTTGATGCTGGTCACTTCATCTTGAATCAAACATCAGTTAGTCTTTGATCTTATTTATTACATCTTCTGATATTTTTTAGATTAAGAGTTCAATTGACTGCCTTATTGCCCAAAGGTTTTCATCTGTGTGTTTTATTGGTGTTATTTATTTTTGACCTTTGTCGTCATTTTACATCACTTGGCATATAATAAATATACCTATCAAGGGAAAAAAATTCCTTAAGGCCACAATCATCCAGATTATTAAAGAAAACCACGTTGTATAACACTAAGTATATTTTTTCAGATGTTTAATAAATTATTTTTTCAAACATCCTTAATATAATTACTTATTTGTATGATATGAGACATTGTCTTTGTTCTCAATTAGACTTGTAATCACTCATAATGACTTGGAGGATATCATTTTTCAAATCTATATGCAGCAGCTGGTTGCTTAGGTTTTTTCAAGAATGGGAGCCCTAAGAAAGAAGGGAGGATAGGTATAGGTGGGTTTGTTGAAAAGGAAGATGATGATATTGTCAGTATATGAATTTGAATTTTTAGAAATGCAACGTGGTTTTATTTAAATAGGATGACTTGGGAATATTTTGAAATTTGTGGATGGGATCTTGGAATCTCTGATGTGGAGGAGGCTTTTTTGTGTCTAATTAAGTGGTAGAATTTTAACTATACAATATCTGATGTACAATGTTTTATCATCTTCCTATGATTCTTATTCTTTCCTCTTATAGCAATGCTAATTCATCTGATGTTACCTGACACTTTTCAAAGATTATTTCAAATAAGTGGATTAAATTTTGTAAGCCATGGGCAATATTATTTACGCAATACTTCATGCGCAATACCGTTTTAAACTATACATTGTGTGTGTCCTTTACTCTGTTTTGAGCTTCTTTTGCCCATGTTTTTGGACCTGGTGTCTCAGCTACCAGGACTTGGATGTAGAAGGTACAATGTTAAGTGTGCTAATGCGTTCTTACATATGATTTACATATATTTGAGTTGATTTCCCTGAATTTTAAGGGCATGCTTTTTGAAATGTTTGTTCATAAATTAATCCTGAATTTAAGTTCTTAGAAAAAGTCCAAATCCTAAAATTGCTAGCTCTTCATAGTACAATAATTTTGGTATGGTTTAGGCTTTGTAATAATTTCCTGAGGTTTAGCCATTTTATGGCCTTTATTGCTTCATATTTTCTTAAAACATGTGTACTTTTTTGTTGTGCAGGCCATGCAAACACCCTTCAGGAGCTATATTCAAGACATGTTGGCTCTTGTAAGTAGTCTGTTAAACTCTATAATTTCGACCATTAATTAGGTGTTTGCTTTCCGTTGGTCATGAGTTTATGATATAATGTGTGTTGAACCTACTAATGGGGTGGAGTGTAGGGATTCCAATGTCCTTGAATGATGTTGATATTCACCGAAGTCATTAGTTGATGCTGATATTCATATTTATATTTACTAAACAAGTTCAAAGTTGACTGGGTTTCTTACTACATTGGTAAATAACTACTAGAATGTTTTTTATCCAATGGTAACGTAAGCTATCATCAGCTTTAAAAGTTAGATGGATAAGCATGACGCGTGAGTTGGTGTAGCTTGATCAGGGTTGCTGAGTGCTAGTATCATGAATATATCCCCTTCATAATGTAGTTTTTTTTTTTCCTATCTAATAGGGATGTGTTTGTGTGGATGATTTTGTAGCAGTGCGATAACAGCACTTGTTTATGCAGAAAATTTTGGCAAATAAGAGAATTTGAGGACACGGAATATTTTGCATTATAGAGACGCAGTAACTAGGGGAAGTTAGGTCATTAAGTTATGATTTTGGAGGACAATTGTACTTTCAATACAGGCCAAAATGGTAAATGGTTAGCTAGACTGTTGTGGGAATGGCCATGCAATATTTGGATTTAACTTGAGTTAAAGTGTAGTTGGCAATTGGCTTTAGTTTTTAGTATAAGAAGGCCAATAATTGGGATTACACAAAGTCATACCCATTATTTGAGAATTGACTAGAAATATATATATATATATATATATATATATATATATATATATATATATATATATATATATATATATATATATATTTTGCCTTTTTGTCAGATGTCCTAACATGTTTCGCTAGCGCAGAAAGTACTTGAATAGATCAGATCGTATTTTTCACCCTCTAATGTTATGATTTGTAACTGGTCAAATGCAGGTGAAGCGCGAGAGAGAAGAACGTGAAGCTTTGGGAGCTTTGCCATTATACCAACGATCAATTCCTTAAGCACTCGTCACTACTACCTTGTTGCAACTGTGACCGATTTATGAACTGTGTTGCATATGATATTTTTGAGGGCAATCTACCTCCTACAGAGGGCATTTGTAGTTGTCAGATAGAATTTTGCTGATTTCATCTTTTCTACCAAAAATTTGCTCATTTATAAGCATCTTTGGATTAAGTGATACTTTAATTGCTAAATAATGATTACTCAAATGGAGATTCAAAACTTTCATGGTATGATGTTGCTTGTGATTTTAAAATAGTTTTTCAATGACATTGGATTTTATACAACTTTCTGGTGTTTGTTTGTTTATTGAGGTTTTTAAATTGGAACTGAAACCTCAATCCATAAGTAATTTTCAAAAAGCTATTTACTCTTGCATCATCTAATTTGTGCTTCCCCCGAGTTCCTATGAAGATTGACAAATAAGCTTATTATCAAAAATCCCAAAATAAGTTTTAATCCCAAAATAAGCATCTCTATGTTTGAGTCTGAGTTTAAGGTTAGGTATGTTCGTTGTTATTAAAGGTAAAAATAGAAAAGGGTTAAATTAACAACGAACAAAAGGGAGACAATGTTATAACGTTGGAAGTGAAAATAAATGAATTCATGTCTGTTCGCTGTTAGTTACAACAAACAAACATAATTTTATTTGTTTGGTCCCTTTTAACGCTATGACATTGTTTCTCTTTTGTTTGTTAGTATCAACGAAGATAGGGTTTTGACTTTTTTATCAGTTACTTTGTTCGCAGTAACAGCGAACAAGTACTGATCTTAGACTCGAACACAAAGAGACTTATTTAAAATTAAAATTTTTCGAAGCTAATTTGGGAATTTTTTTTTTCTAAAAAAGCTTAATTCAAACTTTTCAGTTCCTATACAAACTCATATTTTCCTCTGCTCGTGCATAACTTTATGCCAATTACTAGAATCAACCCCAATCCACTTGTCGTAATTACAATTTTGAAGAACTACTATAAGGTTGGACTTCTAAGTTGCTTTGAACTTGAACAAATCATGACTTAAAATGAAAATTTGAAATAAATAAGATTATTTATAAAAAAAAGCATATAATAAGATTATAATCAAACTTATTTCAAAACTAAGCGTGTAATCCGTAAACCTTAGGTTTGGGTTGTTCGCACTTAGTAAGTGCGAACAGACTGAAAAACTGAAACAGGCTGTTCGTTGTTACTAACAGCGAACAACCTGTTTTAGGTTTTCAGTGTGTTCGCATTTACTAACTGCGAACAACTCTTGTCTTAAAATCAGCATGTTGACCCTATTTGACCTGTTCGCAGATACTAAGTGCAGTGCAACAGCGAACAACCTGTTTTAGGTTTTCAGTGTGTTCGACTAACTAAGTGACATGCTCAACTCGTCTCGGGTATCGGCTTATATTTAGAATAAGTTTGATATGGATCTTATTGCATGCTTTTTTTTGATTAAGAATCTTATCTATTTCAAATTTTCCCTTAAAATCTTATTTTTAAATTGGAAAAACCTTGTTAATATCCTTTTCGTATAATAATAATAAACTATAAAAAACGCGTAAGGTTTCATCACTGTTCATTTTTGCAAAATGAACAGTGAATCCACTGTTACATTCTCGTTTTCCGCGCCTTCTCTTCAATGTCCTCTGTGCTCCTTCATCTTTCCTCACTCCTCTATCTCCATTTTCATTTTGTGCGAAATGATCCAGCAAGTCATCTCCAATCTTCAACTTCCTCGTTAATTTTCCCACACTTAAGATCACTAGTCATGGTACTGATAATGGCGGACGATACTATTTAAATAATGCTGGCATGGTTCTCAGGGGGACTTTGCTTGAAGCACACAAATAATGCAGTTCTTTGAAGGCAAGTTTGGTTTCAATTATCCCGAGACCAAACTTGAGGGAGAGTGTAGGAAATAAAGACATAGAATAATTTGAAATTATTATCTCAGAATTATCATAGGATTTTATTTCTTTATTTTAGGAAGTCAAGATATTATGGTGTTTTAGGATTTTATTTCTTTATTTTCGGAAGTCAAGATGTTCAAGCTTAACCTTAAACCTAAAATCCATATTTTCAACTTCTCATGATATCAAAGTCTTAAGGTGTGTTCCGAGACCGGCAACACTCTTTTTTCGGTCATCATCCTTAGGCCTTTAGCAGAAATGTCATATCAAGAAACTAACAATAACAAGCAGATGATTTCTGTAACCAAAATGGAACAAATAGTGCAACAAATTTTCAAACAAATGAATACACAATTACACATACACTACTAAAAAACAAGGAGTTTATAGATGCTTTATTTTAGACACTTGAGCAACCGTAAAAAAAAAGACGGAGCCTTTAGATGCTTAATTTTCAACGTTTAAATAGGTGGAAATCAATTGATTAAAAGTGTCACTAAACTTAAAAAAAAGGAAAAATAGGTGTAAAAAAAATAAAGTCGAAATCAGTTTAATTTCCAAATCCCACTCTAATAAAACCCTAACCCTATTCTCTCTTCTTCATCCTCTCACCGGCAAAATATAATCAGTTCAGAAGAAATGAACTGTTCACCTCCATTATTCCGGCCAACTGTTCTCCTCCATTGTTGCGGCCAACTATTCTTAATCCTTTCACCATCTGTTCTCTCTTCTTCATCCTCTAACCAAGAATTGTTCTCCTCAAAATCTGTTCGGAGGAAATCAGTTTCCAAACCGGCAGAATTTGTTCCTGGCCAAAAAAAATTGTTTCCGGCAGGCGTTAGTGTTCATTCTCTCACTGTTCAGGTATAGTTTTGTTTCTTGTTGTTTTTTTTACTTGTGAGAGTTGTTCTAGTTCCAAGATGAAGAGAATTGGTAGAGGGTTGTTTGATGTTTCCTATTATCCCATCCCTTAATAATCTTATTTGATTTCTCTTTCATTTACGAAGGTCCATTTTGTGTCCACAAAAACCTATATTCGATTTGTGATCTAAAAATTTGGGTGTGGATTTTTAGGGTTTGTGATCTGAATTTGGATGTGGATTTTTAGGGTTTGTGATCTGAAATTTGTATATGGATTTATATGGTTTTTTAGTAATGAACATCTATGTGTATCAAGTATAATAATTGTTATCTAAATGTTGATATTGTATTCTAGAAAATTTATAAAATAAGAATGTTTAGAGCTTCATTTCTGTTTCGGTGCGTTAATTGATGTGACTAATTAGATATAGGAATGGAGTTAGGGATTTATGTAGAGATATGTTCCTGTCTGATTATGAGAACGTTAATTATTTGATTAATCTCCTGATTTATGATTTAATCAGAATGATTAAGCTGGTGGATGTCCCTTTTAACTTAAATCCTTGCCAGTTATGCAGCAAGATTTTTAAGAAGTGAAGATATCTGCTCGCCTGCAAAACACACAAAGGGTGAGACAAGTCCGAAAGCTTTTTCCGGGGACCTACTCCAATGCCCAAGTCAGTATATGATAAAGTAGATGATTTGCCTAACAAGTCATTCAAGATGCACAGTGACAATCAGGTGGATTATGCTTAGGGCTTATTTAGACATGAGGTCCTTGTAATAAATAATCACAATAAAGTTCACTCTTTTTATAACGTTGCTCTAAAAATCAATGTGAATTTATGATATTCAGTCAAGTTTATCTGGTATTAATGATCTCTTTGAATTCTTTGTATTTTTCTCCTTTTGTAAGAATCAAGTTCAATCAAGAAAAGTTACCTCATTTATGATGTTTGAATCCGTATTTATAGCAAATGATTTGTGAGAAGAACATTCCTTTATCAATCCCAAGAGGTTACTTTTTGCATGTACTAATCCTCTTTTTATACGTGTCTACTTCTAAGGTTATATCAAATACTTTATTTGTCTCTTGTGGCCCACACACTTAACTGGGGCCATATAAATCATAGACAAGTGTACTTGAACCTCACGTGAAGATTTAATGCAAAATACTCCATACAGCGAAGCAGGTTCCTCCCTGATCGTTAGATAAACCTTCCCAGATCATGGCCTTATTCAACCCTAAGTTGCCAGATTTCGGTGGATTTGACTTACTTTGACCATAATTTACCTTAATAACCCTTGGTTCATATTTTTACCCATACAATTTGCCCCCCAGACCTACAAATTCCACCCTAAGATATTATGGGTCTGTCTTCAAACTAATTTCTGATAACTCACCCTTAACCTCATCACTTTGCCTTTTTTTACGATTTCTGAAAATTCATTTATTATCAAACATTCTCTGAATTATTCTCTTGCAATTAACTCTTCTTGAACCTTAATTTTATCTTCTTACCAAGCATTTCGCCATGACAACTGTTTTTGCCCTAAAACACAATTTTAGAAAAGATCTTACTGAAGAACCCGTGTACGAATTTCTGACTTCAACTATTCCAGATGTTCTACCTCATGAACCAACAAAGGAATAGGTCATGAAAAAGAAATGGATCAACTTTTACTGCCTTGATGACCTTATTCCCCCAACTGTTGAGGGTCTTGCGGGTATTGCATTTGTACCTTTTGATTTTACAGACTATTCTCCTGAGACCATGTCAAAGTTGATGCAAACCACTCAAAACGGTGATGTGCTCGATTTAGAGCACTTTTATATCCCCATTACGGTGTGGAGTCTCGTCGTTTCTCATTGATTTTATATGTTTTACTCTCGATTTTACCTTGTTCTTGTCTCCGTAGTGTTTTGAGGTTATTTCAGGTATTTTCGGAGATTTCGAGGTGAAACATATCGAGTTCGAGGCTTAGGCATCATAATCGAAAAAGAGGCACGTGTTTTGAGACATTCACAGAGACCTCATTAAAGTTCGATGCACATTTCGAGACATTTGCAAAGGCCTCGTTAAGGTTCGACGCTCATTTTGAGACATTCGCAGAGACCTCATTTAGTCCAGCATTTTTATTTTATTTTTTTTTTTTGCCAATTGATTTGTAATATATACTGGAAACAAAAATACAAAGGGAGACGCTCGGCCCGGAACTTAACTCCAGCACGAGCCACCAAAAACGCTATCGCTCACATCAAAAAGGGAGCGAGAGCCCAAAAAAACCCCAAAAAGACAGCTACATAGATACAAGCATGTCACTAATTCTCCTATTAGCTCTCCCAGCTACTCTAAAAACTATACAATAATAAATCTCTTTCAGGCTAAGACTATGGGTTTCGAAGATTTTTTTGTTGCGTTGTCTCCAAATGTTGTAGATCATCTCTGTCCACAGCCCCACAATCAGCTTTGCTTTGTCAGTCTTCTTGTTGTTAATCTTATTCATCATGACTATCTCCTCTTGAAAAGATTGGGCATCAAGACTATATGGAAGGAACCTGAAGAGTCTGTCTCGAAGATCTCGCGCGTTCTGACACTCAAAAAGGAGATGCTGGTTCGACTCCCTAGATCCATTGCACATAACACAGTTTTCGTCCGGGATATCCATCCATTTCCCAATTTTATCCTTTGTAGCAAGTCTGTTCTGAATCGCGAGCCAAGTGATGAACTTTGCGCTAGGACTGGCTAGGTTCTTGATCATGATGTTTCCCCAAGGAACTCTAGGAATCTCGGCAATGAGAAGGTTGTAGACCCCCCCAATGTTGAATCTTCCCCCTTTAACCATGTTGTCCCATCCCCCTAGCCTATCGACTAGTTCTCTCTGTTTGATGATCTTCTTGAAACTCCAGGAGGAATGTTTAGAGATCTTCACATTGCTGATTTCTTGATGTTTCCCCAAGGCTCTATATATATATATATATATATATATATATATATATATATATATATATATATTATATATATATATATATATATTATATATATATATATATATATATATATATATATATATATATTATATATAATATATTTATATATATATATTATATATATATATATATATATTATATATATATATATATATATATATATATATATTATATATAATATATATAATATAATATTATATATATATATATGTATATATATATATATATAATATATATATATATATATATATATATATATATATATATATATATCTATATATATATATATATATATATATATATCTATATATATATATATATGTATATATATATATTTATATGTATATATCTATATATATATATATATATATGTAAAAATATATATGTAATATAATATATATATATGTAATATTAATATGTATATATATATAATATATATATATATATATAATATAATATATATATATATCATATATATACATATATATAATAGATATATATATACATATATATATATAATAACAATATATATATATACATATATATATATATATATATATATATATATATATATATATATATATGTATATGTATATATTTTTATATATATATCAAAGTTAGGAACCTTTGACTAATAATTACAAGGAAAAATTGTTTCTAAAAAGCCAACCTTTTGGCCATCTGCAAATAAAGAGTCAACGTTTCATTTATTCAATAAAAAGATACCTTATGTCTCATTTTTGCAAATAAAGAGTCAACGTTTCATTTATTCAATAAATTTAGAGTTGAAAACTTACCTACTATCCCTTTATTTGCAAAAATGAGACAAAGGTTATCTTTTTATTGAATAAATAAAACGTTGACTCTTTATTTGCAGATGGCCAAAAGGTTGGTTTCTTACAAACAATTTTTCCTAATTACAAAGTTTCAAGTAATCTATATACTTAGCAATTGCGGCTGGAACTTGGGTTTATCACAATACAATCGGTGGATGTACAACTGTTCGTCTAAAATGAAGGACACCTACAGATGAAAGCAGCGACACACCTACTGTTTTTGCGGAATGTCATACCCATTCGGTCGATTGGCATGATTGACCAAATCATAATTTTAGCGCAACAACTTCATCAAACTACTGGAAAAACCGAATTAGCTTGCCATTCGGGCGAATCAATCCGTTCGGGCGAATGGATTATTGCATTCGGGCGAATGCTTAGAAAATCACATGGAATCAATTTGCAAGCCACTAGATAAATACCGAAGGTGACCCATTAGGGCGAATGGCCTCAGCGATTCGGTCGAATGGAGTCTAAAAACTGCAATTTGCTTTTCTTCGCAAGTCTATTCCACGTAGGATATTTAGGGATTTTGTTCCCCACTTTGCACTGCCTATATAAAGGTCATTTTCTGAATGTATTAGGCATTCCTACTTTGAGAGAAACCCTCTCATCTTAGAACATCAATTTATGGCTTTTCATTCCTTTCTTTTATGCCCTAGATTAGATTTATTGCTTTCCATTTCATTCAAGCTTTGTATCTTTACATTCCATCTTCAAGTTTATGTAAGTTTACTTCCTTTTATTGCTTTCTTTACTTTGCTTATCTTTAGTTTGATGTTATTTAATTCTTTCTTCTTACTTGCTTTGATTATTCCTTTATTTTGTGTTCATTTGCCTTTCATTCTTGCTCTTCTTCTTCGTATTGTTTTGTAGAGTAGTTGGTATTTAGTTTTATTGTTTTGTTCTTGCTTATTGTTAGTTTTCATCTTGCCCTAATGCTTATTTCCATGTCTTCATTATCTTTATTGTAGTTAGTTTTAATATGCTAGAGTAGTTCTTTTAGGGGTTTTGGTTTGGTGAACCCCTAGGTTTAGTGAATGTTGTTCATATGCTAGATTTGGCTTGAGGTTTGTTGTGGATTGTTTGATTGATATTTGATGCGAATCTTGTCCAGCCACTCTTGATGAGACATAGGGTGATTATGGGTCGTTCGCATGGGTATATGTCACCAACTTCCCCTCGTTATCTAGAGTGTCTCGATCGATCTACGTTCGATCTCCCTTGACCTAGCTTTCCATGAGAATATAGAATCAACCTAGGTTGGATCCTCACCATCCCTGTTTGTATCCTATTGCTTATCGTTATTTGTTTATTGCTTTCGTAGTTTAGATAACACACCCTTCTTGCATAACATCTACCTTCTCTACACCTAGCCCTTAACCTTGCCTAGTCTTGTCCTTGTGGTTCGATCCCCAACATACCTCTATACTCGCCATAGTTGTAATAGGGTGTTATAAATATTGTTTGCATAGCTAACGTTTCTAGTGTTTAACGACGCGTTGGAAACCGGCTATCAAAATGGCGCCGTTGCCGGGGACAAGACATTATAGTTAGGTTTTGTGCTTGATGTAGTTCATTTTCTTGCTTTCTTTTAGTTTTTGTTTAAATAATTTTTGTTTATCAGTGCTTACGCTTGGTTTCTAGTGTTGTTTGCATGACCTATAGCACACAAAGATCACAACTAGAGCTTGTTCCGTACAATCCTGAGATACAAAGGGTCACTAGACGATCTCCTCCTCCCACTCTACGTCAATCGTCTATACCCAATCCTTCTACACCAATGACCGACAATCAACCGCTTTTTGGTCAATTTGGGACCTCTAGGTCTATAGAGTTTCAAGGGGGCGTAGTGCTACCGGATGCCCCACCAAACTTCTGCATTGACCCATAATACACGCTTATGGTGAAAGGGAGCTCTTTTTGTGGTTTGAGAAACGAGTGCCCTCTCCAACACTTGGAGGCATTCGCAGAGACATGAAGATTCATGCCCCAATGCCCCAACAACCCTGACTATGTTAAGATGTGCCTATTCCCAGTTGGTTTAGTGGGGGACGCCAAAGATTGGTACAAATGGTTAGAGCCCTACTCCATCACCACACGGGCTCAACTTAGAACGACGTTTCTCGAAAGGTTTTATCCCACAAATTGCACGCAAGATTGGCGCAACAAGATTGCGTCATTCACACAAGATGACGATGAGAGCCTAAGTGCCGCCTGGACTAGATTCAAAGGTATGCTCTGAGCTTGCCCCCATCATTAATATGGGGAGAACCATGTGAATACCTTCTTCTACGATGGGCTTGATGAGTCAACAAAGGCACTACTAGATTCCGTAGTTGGTGGGCAACTTTCAAAGGTCCCATGCAACCAAGTGAGAGAAATGATTGAAGAGGTCGCAAAGAATAGTGCTTGGGGTGGGGCAAGGAGAAGTAAGAAAACAAGGGCTACGATCGATGATGCCAATCTTAATTCGATTGGTGCGAAAATTGAAGCAATCATGGACAAGAAATTGTCCAAGCTTAAGTTAGCTCAAGGAAGTTCTAATGTCTCCGCCGCAAGTGAAGCCAAGCCTGTGTATTGCCAAGCAACTCGCTTTTGAGCTCAAGCCATCAAAGAAATCCTCCAACTTGCTGATCGAAGCGGTAAAGTGCCATGTGGGGAGTTTGAGGATCTTCCTATCTAAGTGGGGAATGTTGTCGTCCCATGTGATTTCGTTGTGCTTGATATGGTGGAAGATCCTAACACTCCCCTCGTACTTGGGAGAGATGCGTTGAAAACTTTGGGTGCCCTAATTGATTGTGAGACCGAGACTATTACTATAAAGGTAGCCCAAGAGCAAGCGGTCTTTGGCTTTGCTAAGTCTTTAAAGGAGCCCATGGTCAAGCAAATTTGCTCTCTTGATATTGTGGATGATTCCCATGGAAAGAAGGTTGAGGGGCTTGATGTTCTTGTAGCCCATATGATTGATGATTAGGTGATTTTCGATGGTCATAGGAAGAAGTTTGATGATGATGATACAAAGAAGAAGGATGATGATGATGCGGAAGAGAAGAGGTTTGTTCTTGTGCATGCCAAAGATGATGATGAAGCTCAAATTGTTGACAAGAAACCCCGCAAGAGGAAACGGGTGAGAAAAGAAAAAGTAAAATTTACAAAAAGAAGAAGATGGCTCCACCCTGGCTTGGGGGAGCCCCATGTATGAGTGATGGGTCACCATGTTTGAGGCGATGGCGATGATAGGAGTGAGTCCGCTCCTAGCTCAGGTATGGTTTCTTTCCCTAGATTTTCATATTGAGCTGGTGGTTAGCTGGGTCGAACTTAACGACGTTAAACAAAAGTACTTGCGGGAGATGACCCGGTGTTTGATGTTGTTTGCTTGATGTTTGCTTTGTTCTCTTTAGTTCCAATAATGCCTATCTTTCGTTCTTTTGTTTTTTCTTTTGCCATTCCCCATCGCCGAGACGGCTCTTGAGCTAGCTTGGGGGAGGATGCGCTTACGTTTTCAAAACCTCAAAAGATTTGCATTATTGTAACTATTGTTTAGTTTTTCTTTTAGTTTTTCTCATGTTTAGTTCTTGTTTAGTTCTTGTTTTACCTAGTTTGTATAGTTCATGTCTAGGCTGTATATTTTGTTTTATCCTTGCTTTTAATAAATGGTTGAGTTGTGAGACTAGCATGCAAGCTTCTGTTGTGCACATTTGTGGTCCTATGCAAACTCGTATTTCCTTAGCTCTATGCCTATTTTGGGACCTAGAGTTAGACTATTTTCCACATAGCTTGGGGGAACTGGGTTTGCTTGGTTGGTGGCTTGGATGTCTACCTTTAGAGGCGCTTTTCGACTAGTCTGTAAGGATTGAACCTTCTTGGACTCCTCGCGAGTTCCATTCATTATGAGTGCTAGTTAGGGGATCTAAGTATTATGTCGGTTCTTCTCCAGTACAATCGGCTTTTCTTGAGACCAGAGATGATAACACGTTCGCTAGAATTAAGCTACATAGCCAAATAGTCTACCTTGAACGTAATTTGACATTAGGTTAACCCAAGTTTTTGCCGTTTCCTTTTCTTTTGTAGCCACATTATGTAGCCCCCACATGAGCCAAATTGTTCCTTCTTTTTACCTAGAGGATAGCTTAGTGATGGTGAGGTTGTTGTGTACTACATTGATTCGTGGGCTTTTGGTTATGAGTTTGGTTGTTGTTTTATATGATTCTATTCATTTCATGTCCAGCTCATATTATTTCTCCATTCTTCCTCCCGTGCTTATTATAGAGATTATCCATACGTGTTTTATGTTTGAGGAGACCTCCCTCTTGTTCTTCATTGAGTTTTACAAACATACATATATATTTGAGTGAGGGGGTAGATATATCATTAGGAGATGAGCTTGGAAACACTTATGCTTAT
>CM033460.1:3114676-3119676 GCA_019425755.1 Amaranthus cruentus | reverse complement strand
AGGTAGGAATGACATTAAAGCACAGGGCACCCAAGAACATACTTACGCTAAAAAACCAAAATAAGACTAAACTACGAAAAGCATAAACCTAAAACTCACTGTCGTAGGAATCACGGTCGCACTTAGCACGTACGACAAGCCCTTCAAACCCCAAGGTCTCCCAAAGAGGACGAGTAAGGTCTCGTAAGGGTTTTCAGAAGGAGACCCACAAATCCAATGCAAATAAAATTGGTAAGAAGAAATCAAAGCAATACAAGTTGTGCATGAGCAAAACTTTTCCCTAGCCATAAGCGTGCAAGTACAGTGGTCTCAAAGAGCGCAATACCAAAGAGAATGACCAATTCTACAAACTCAAGATCACTAGGGTAAGCAACACAGGCTATACCACCCACTACCTAGAGAGGTCACAAGTCTACGCTCCTCGGGTTATTTCTCAAAAGACGTGAGAAATATTCAATGACGCTTATGTGTTTGATTATGGTTCGTGTTTTGCTCATAATCTTTCGACTAAAGATGAGTCGGAAATCAAACACCTAATAGGGGCGAATCATGGAGATTGTTTCATATCTAACTCCAGCACAGAACAAGCTAAACGGACCAAGTCGAACAGGTTAGTAGAGGGTTGTAACTTGGCTTAGGGTTAAGGTGGGATACATTTGGGAATGTGGAGCTAAGTAGAGGATAGCAAGTGACCCTAAACGAAACAACCACAAACATAACATCATAATCCAATAAATATCATATCCAACAATCATAATAACCCCATATTCTCATGTAAGCATAATGATCTCTATCATCAAACACCATCAAAAATCTGAAATCTCATAAGCATAAGTGTTTCCAAGCTCATCTCCTAATGATATATCGACCCCCTCACTCAAATATATATGTATGTGTGTAAAACTCAATGAAGAACAAGAGGGAGGTCTCCTCAAACATAAAACACGTATGGATAATCTTTATAATAAGCACGGGAGGAAGAAGGGAGAAATAATATGAGCTGGACATGAAATGAATGGAATCATATAAAACAACAACCAAAATCATAACCAAAAGCCCACGAATCAATGTAGTACACAGCAACCTCACCATCACTAAGCTATCCTCTAGGTAAAAAGAGGGAACAATTTGGCTCATGTGGGGGCTACATAATGTGGCTACAAAAGAAAAGCAAAAGGCAAAAACTTGGCTTAACCTAATGTAAAATTACGTTCAAGGTAGGCTATTTGGCTATGTAGCTTAATTCTAGCGAACGTGTTATCATCCCTGGTCTCAAGAAAAGTCGATTGTACTAGAGAAGAACCGACACAATAATTAAATCCCCTAACTAGCACTCATAATGAATGGAACTCGCAAGGAGTCCAAGAAGGTTCAATCCTCACAGACTAGTCGAAATGCGCCTCTAAAGGTAGACATCCAAGCCACCAACCAAGCAAACCCAGTTCCCCCAAGCTATGTGGAAAACAGTCTGACTCTAGGTCCAAAAATAGGCATAGGGCTAAGGAAATACGAGTTTGCATAGGACCACAAATGTGCACAACAGAAGCTTGCATGCTAGTCTCACAACTCAACCATTTATTGAAAGCAAGGATAAAACAAAATATACAACCTAGACATGAACTATACAAACTAGGTAAAACAAGAACTAAACAAGAACTAAACATGAGAAAAACTAAAAGAAAAACTAAACAATAGTTACAATAATGCAAATCTTTTGAGGTTTTGAAAACGTAAGCGCATCCTCCCCCAAGCTAGCTCAAGAGCCGTCTCGGCGATGGGGAAAGGCAAAAGAAAAAACAAAAGAACGAAAGATAGGCATTATTGGAACTAAAGAGAAAAAGCAAACATCAAGTAGTCAACATCAAACACCAGGTCATCTCCCGCAAGTACTTTTGTTTAAGGTCGTTAAGTTCGACCCAACTAACCACCAGGTCAATATGAAAATCTAGGGAAAGAAACCATACCTGAGCTAGGAGCGGACTCACTCCTATCATCGCCATCGCCTCGAACATGGTGACCCAACACTCTCCACCTAGCAGCAGTGGCGGATGTAAGCAATGAAGAACCCAGGTCACCCGGTGCCGCACTCATACATGGGGCTTCCCTAAGCCAGGGTGGAGCCATCTTCTTCTTTTTGTAAATTTTTCTTTTTCTTTCTCACTCGCTTCCTCTTGCGGGGTTTCTTGTCAACACTTTGAACTTCATCATCATCTTCGGCATGCACAAGAACAAACCTCTTCTCTTCCGCATCATCATCATCCTTATTTGTATCATAATCATCAAACTTCTTCACATGACCATCGAAAATCACCTCATTATCAATCATATGGGCTACAAGAACATCAAGCCCCTCAACCTTCTTTCCATGGGAATCATCCACAATATCAAGAGAGCAAAGTTGCTCGACCATGGGCTCCTTTGAAGACTTAGCAAAGCCAAAAACCGCTTGCTCTTGGGCTACCCTTATAGTAATAGTCTCGGTCTCACAATCAATTAGGGCACCCAAAGTCTTCAACGTATCTCTCCCAAGTACGAGGGGAGTGTAAGGATCTTCCACTATATCAAGCACAACGAAATCACATGGGACGAAAACTTTCCCCACTTGGATAGGAAGATCCTCAAACTCTTCACATGGCACTTTAACGCTTCGGTCGGCAAGTTGGATGGATTTCTTTGATGGCTTGAGCTCAAAAGCGATTTGCTTGGCAATACACATCGGCATGAGGCTAATCTAGGCCCCTAAATCAGTAAGTGCTCCCTTGGGTTTATGGTTCCCAAGAGTGACGGGGAGCACAAAGGGTCCTCGAGCCATTTCCTTCTTGGCCCAAGTGCCTAGAATGATGGCACTAACTTGCTCCGGTAAATTAACAGCCTCGCTCTCTAGCCTCTTTTTGCTCCCCAAGAAAGTCTTCAAGTACTTGGCATATTGAGGCATTTGCTCCATGGCCTCTAAGAACGACATTTGCTCAAGAATTTTCAAAAACATGACTTGTAGTTGTCTCTCCACCGCTCTATATGGGAAAGGTAGCGGTGGGGTGTGTAATCGTTCATAAGCCCTTCTCTCTTGGACTTCTATCCATTTCTCTTCTTGTTCCAACTTCTTTCTCTCTTTTTCATCTACAATCTCCTCTTTCTTCTCTTCAACTTCTTCTTTCTTCTCAAATACTTCTTCAAGAACCTCATTCTCTTCCTTCCCCCCAAGCCCATCTTCATGCTCACCATTTACTTGTTGATCGTTACCCATTGAAGAACCTTCACCCGAATCATCTCTTAGAGCTTCAACTGGACTCGAATAAGAAGTACCCGATATAAGGAAGATCGTCTTGCACGTGTGGTGGTTGGGATTTGGTGTTGGGTTAGGTGATGGAGTTTGGGTGGATGGGTTTGGTTGAGGGTTGGATGGGAATAGCATTGGTGGGGTTGGTTGTGCCAATTGTGCAAGTTGGGTCTCAAGGTGCTTTTGTTGAGCTTGAAGTTACACCATTTGAGAAATCAAGGTTTGATTGAGTTGGGCAAGGGTACTCATTTGGGTGGTCATGAAGTCGTGGTTAGGAGCGGGGTTTGGAAGTGGTTGAGTGGTCGGATATGGTAGGTTGGGGTTAGCGCATGGCACTTGTGGGTAAGACCTATTTCCATTTGGCCTAGGAAAGCTACCACCGGCTTGATAGTTGTATGGAACATGGTTGTTGCAGCCTTGGTTGAAGTTTCCTTGACCATTGTTGGAATTGAAGGGTGGTCGGGAGGACAGATTGTTGAATAGGCTATATTGGTTGTACCCTTGTCCTTGGTTCCCATAACCTACAGCAGCCACGCAATCGGGATTGTACCCATACCCATCAAAGATCGTCACTGGGGCCCCCTCTATAGTGCTTCCCTATATTCCACCGATGCCACATGCTCCGGATTCAAACCCCCACAATAAGATGTGTCATGATTGGTACCCCCACAAATACGACATGAGAAAGGCTTGGCTTCACTTGCGGCGGAGACATTAGAACTTCCTTGAGCTAACTTAAGCTTGGACAATTTCTTGTCCATGATTGCTTCAATCTTCGCACCAATTGAATCAAGATTGGCATCATCGATCGTAGCCCTTGTTTTCTTACTTCTCCTTGCCCCACCCCAAGCACTATTCTTTGCGACCTCTTCAATCATTTCTCTCACTTAGTTGCATGGGACCTTTGAAAGTTGCCCACCAACTACGGAATCTAGTAGTGCCTTTGTTGACTTATCAAGCCCATCGTAGAAGAAGGTATTCACATGGTTCTCCCTATACTAATGATGTGGGCAAGCTCGGAGCATACCTTTGAATCTAGTCCCGGCGGCATTTAGGCTCTCATCGTCATCTTGTGTGAATGACGCAATCTTTTTGCGCCAATCTTGCGTGCGATTTGTGGGATAAAACCTTTCGAGAAACCGGGAATAGGCACATCTTAACATAGTCAGGGTTGTTGGGGCATTGGGGCATGAATCTTCATGTCTCTGCGAATGCCTCCAAGTGTTGGAGAGGGCACTCGTTTCTCAAACCAAAAAAAGAGTTCCCTTTCACCATAAGCATGTGTTGTGGGTCAATGCAGAAGTTTGGTGGGGCATCCGATAGCACTACGCCCCCTTGAAACTCTATAGACCCAGAGGTCCCAAATTGACCAAAAAGCGGTTGATTGTCGGCCATTCGTGTAGAAGGATTGGGTATAGACGACTAACGTAGAGTGGGAGGAGGAGATCGTCTAGTGACGCTTTGTATCTCAGGATTGTACGGAACAAGCTCTAGCTGTGATCTCTGTGTGCTATGGCTCATGCAAACAACACTAGAAACCAAGCGTAAGCACTGACAAGCAAAAATTATTTAAATAAAAACTAAAAGAAAGCAAGAAAATGAACTACATCAAGCACAAAACGTAACTATAACGCCTTGTCCCCGGCAACGGCACTATTTTGATAGCCGGTTTCCAACGCGTCGTTAAACACTAGAAACCTTGGCTATGCAAACAATATTTATA
>CM033460.1:2990278-3114666 GCA_019425755.1 Amaranthus cruentus | reverse complement strand
TTGTCATAGACTACCTTTAACGATTGTTATCCAAATTTTCTGTTACTTCTCTCACGTGAAAATCACGTGACTATTCTCCTTTGAATTCACTTTCAGTTTCATTCACTGATTTTGCACTAAGAACTCTTATTTTCGATTGAAACAGGTTTTTATCTTCAAAAATTATGTTCCTTCTTCCCCATTCAAACCCTTTGTGCTCAAGCTTTGAAACCACGCTTCTTCATCTATGTTGTAAAATTGTTCATCTACTTACCTCAATTGTATCTAAATCCCTACTTCAAGGATTTAGGGATACAGATATGTTGTTGTGAAAATCAAATCAGAGTGCACTATCAAGTGATGAATGAATTAACAGATACATAACAAATATTTAACAGTATATGATAATAGGTAGTCTTTGACAAAAAAAACATTATAGGTAGTTTTTGATTAAAAAAATTGTTCTAGGTAGTTTTTGATAAAAAGTAGAATTTTCTAGGTTTTTCTCAAAATATTCCCTTTTCAAAATCATCATGTTCTAGATAATTTAAGTAACTTGCTATTCATTACTAGTATAGGTGTCATCCAATGCACGATTTGTATATATAGTTTAAATTTTTAAAGTATTATAAGTATTTAATTTTGTGTTTCAAAACAAATATTTTTTAGGAAAATTACCTAGAATAATCCAAACTATTCATGATTTTCGTACAATAATCCCACATATTGATTAACCATGAATAATCCCATCTTTGAGGGGTATTTTCCTAGAGTAAACTTGGGTAACCCGAAAATCTGCTATAGTAGGTAATTCACCAAAACAATAAATTAAAATTAGAAAATATTTTTGAAAATTTACATAAAAAATTCTAAATAATAAAAAAAATCATAAATTTTCTATGAATATTTTTTTAACATTTTTTTCGACATTTTATTTTAATTTATATTTTTTTAAGAAAAATAAAACTTGCTATAGCAAGTCATCCGGTCACCGGGTTTACTCTTGGGAAATGCCCCTCAAAGTTGGGATTATTGGTTAATCAATAGGTGAGATTATTGTAGGAAAATCATGAATAGTGTTTGGATTATTCTAGGTAATTTTTACTATTTTTTATTATTTTTAAATTTACTTACTACTAAAAAAAATACAAGAATGACAGCATAATTAATGATGCATGTATGAATATTGAAAAAAACATATTAAGCAATAAATTATGTACATACTTAATATCAAATGCATTGCACTATTGAGTCATTTTGTTAAATGAAAACATTATGAATCATAGGGTATATGTTGAAATATTATCTATTAATCATGAAAATACAAGGTTTATCTCAAAACAACTTGATATCTCTTTTCTTATTACAACACCAAAATAAATTAGATCGTTACATATTCACTAATATGAACTGCATTGAGAATCGTGCGTATAGATAACTTAATTTAGATGTCTCCATTTTTCAAAAAAAAACAAATCCTCTATTGATAAACATGTGACTCACATAATCACTTTAACTCATTAAATTAATCCATTCAGCAAAAAGTGTGATTTGTCATTTTGCAATCTTTTTATTAAAGTGTATGATATATATCATATGATTTTGAAAATAAAAAATAAAAAAAAAACAAAACAAAAAAAAAGAAGCAAATATCCACATTAACTTTAAACCATTAGCTTTACAGTCTTACAGGTAAAAGAAAAAAAAAACTTTAACCCATATGGACTTTGAATACAATGATGGTGATAAAAGATAAAGAAATTTACTTCAAAAAATCCCAATTTTGTTCGTTTTAAAAGTAAATCTCCCTAATTTGGATTAATGTTTAAAAATCCAAACTTTGAGGGAAATCTAATTTTAAAGCTCTAAATGACCTAAACAACATGTTACTTTTTTTACAATTTTCTAACCTAAAAATCAGAGGAAAAGAAAAACCAAAACACACTTCCCTTCTCAATTGTATTCATACCAAATTGTCAGATAGCCACTACACAACCACAAGTACATCCACCATTCTACAATCACACATCACCAGAATATCCAACAATGAGCCACCCTAACCACCCATCTTGACCCATATCACTGGATAACCCAAGGCCCAAGCACTTAGCACCCATCTACCAAGCACCAACAGAACCACCTTAAAACCACCACCCAATCTCCAACAATCCAAGAAAACCCCACAGCGTGCATCACCTTAACAACTCAAAACCTTTGCGACCCGCATACACCACGACCACTGCAACCCACCACCACTACCTTCCGACCACTGCAAATCCTTCTCAATCCCACCAACCTTTGAACAACCACCACCATGTAACAAAACCTAGATCCACACACAAACACCACGACTTCGTAGACCCCTCTTTTGTTGCCACCCTTTGTTTCGAACACCCAAAAATAGAGATGATGAAGACAGTCGCGATTGAGAAGAAATAGAGGGGAAGAAGAAAGATGTGAGTCAACCATAGAAATAAAAGAACAGAAAATAAAATAATTAACATAGAACAAGCATTACCATTAATCTTAATAATGTATTTTCCGACCAAAATTATACAAACTTTTCAATATCATTCTCAGATTCGTTCAATACCGACAAGTCGACAACCAAAGAGGTCATAAAAGTAATAAATAAGCACAATTTAAGTAATTTATTCCGGTTCTAAATTTCTGTAGGAATTCGGCACCTCTTGTCAAATTATGAAAAACAATAAAATCACAGCTTCGATAAAAGTTTTTTTAATGAGTAAGAAGAGACAGCACGCAAACAAATTAGATTTGCCAAATTTTCCTTGAACTTTCTATTAAATATTCAACTGTATGATAGGAGTAGTTGTTAATTTACAATGAGCTGATATCCTTTTAGTTAATGATCAGTTTCAATCTTATTGAATCCTAAGGATGTAATTTACCTATAATTACGGCAAACACTGTAAAGTAATTCGCATTCTTGAATCTACTTCAATTCCAAAACAATACTACATATCTCACAGATAAATTAAAAAATCATTAGCAGGTAAAAAGAACAATCCACAAAAATCATTGAAAATATAAGTATAACCTCAATAATCGAACAAAGTGAACCCTACGTTAAAATCTTTAGCAATGAAAAAACAAACACATCAAATCATCAAAAAATCTACAGAAAAAAGAAACGAAAAAAACCTGGAGATCATCAGGTAGATACTGGTGCTTCATAGAAAGGTCAATAGCACGTTTAAGACGTTGATTACGAGCATCAACAATTTCACGGGGAAGACGATTTAAAGCCTCTTTAATGTCCAGATCTTCCATTGGATCATACAAATCATCAAACCTAAGACCTGAGTGTAACAAAAAAAAACGAAATAAAAAATTAGCTTAATTAGTAAGAAATGGCAAAAGAAAACAGAGAAAAGTGAGAAGAAAAAAAACCGTATTTGCGAAGACGTTTGTCCATGGAGCTCTTGTGCATAGCAGCTAAGAAATTCTTCTTAGGATCAAGAAGAGCCTTCAACAAGGAAGACGATGAAGTTGCAATCGCCATTTTTATGGGTTTGCTACCTATTCTATGATTTTTGCTATGTGTTGTGCGACTCGGGAAGTCTCTGGTTTATTAATTGATTTTTGCTAGCCCTAAATAATTAATCACTTTATTTAGTGAAGGTAAGAAGAGAACAAAGTATCACATAGTTTGGGATCTTGATTTGATGGGAATTCCAAGTACAAGATTTTATGGATATGAAATCTTCACATGTGAAGGCTAAAAGAGCAAACTTAGGACAAGAAGTACATAAGTGATTAATGAAGCAAACCTTAAGGACCAAGTACTACATTGTGATTGGATGAAGAATCAATAAGTACACTAGGACATTGTACTAGGTGTTAGTGGGTACTTGGGCACCAAGGCTTTTTCATTATAAATACCTTAGTTTTAGGTCCCTATTATTTGCACCAAAGTCTCATTATTAAAGCACTCCTTCTTGCTTAGTATTCTCTCTAAATTAGCTCCTCTCTTCTTACACATAACCTCCTTTGTAATTCCTTCAAGTCTTGTATTTCTCCTTTAAACACATATTGGAATATATCCTAGGCTAGATGGTGGATGTAGCCAATTGGTGAACCACCTTAAAAATCTTGTCTTGATTATTTACTTTATTTTTGTCATTCATCATTATATTGCATATTTGATTCTTATATTTGACACAACACAAACACACACTTAAACCTTAATTTATTGATCCTTGAGTGAGGTTCTTACCTCTCCTTACAATTGGTATCAGAGCCAAAGGTTATTTGAGGTTACTTAAGGTGTTAGTGGTGGTCATTTGAAGTCCAAAATGTCAACCATGAAGTTAGACATTGAGAAGTTCGATAGGAACACAAATTTTAGTTTATGGCAAGTAAAGATGAAGGCAATCTTGATTGAAAATGGTGTTCATAAGGCACTTGGAGGTGATGAGAGTAAGCCCATTGGTCTTAGTGAGGCTAAGTGGGAAGAGATGGATGCAAAAGCGTTATCCGCCATACAACTTTGCCTCTTCAATGAAGTTTTGAGGGAAGTTGTAAAGGAGGTGACTTCAAAAGGGATTTGGGAGAAGTTGGAATCACTTTACATGGCCAAAAAGTGTTACCAACTGACTACTCTTGAAGAGTAGATTGTATTATCTCCGGTTGCAAGAAGGTAAGCCTATGAAACCTCATCTTGATGAGTTTTACTCTATTGTTTTGGATTTGCAAAACATTGAGGTTTCACTTGATGATGAAGAATTGGCTAATCTCTTACTATGTTCTCTACCCCCTTCTTATAAGCATTTTAGAGAGACTTTGTTATATGGTAGAGACACTTTGTGTAGTGAGGGTGTTAGAAAGGACTTAACACAAAATGACCTTATTGATTCTCAATTTGCACAAAAGTTGTCCATTGAGTCTAATGATGCTTTGCTTGTTAAGGAGTCAAGTAGGAACAAAAGAGGAATGACTGGCAATTATTGCAGGAAGAAAGGCCATCTTAAGAGAAATTGTTGGAAGTTAAAATCCAAACAATCCGATGATTGCAAGTCCAAAGGAACTAGCTCCGCCGAGGCTAGTTATGTTGAGAAAGAATATGATGTTGGTGCTCTTGTTGTCACTAGTGAGCAAAGTTGTTAAAATCGTGATTCTACTTAGAATCGTCTAGAAAGGTAGAATCAAATCGGTAGAATCGAATCGTAGAATCGTACGATTCTACAAATAAACTTAAAAATATTAAAAATATCTAGTTTCTTATCATTATTATCCAATTCAAAAGTTTAAATTTATGAATAAAAGTTTCATTGACTTTATTTCTAAGAATATAACGAAAATTTGTCAATAATTAGTTTAAATCTACATACGGATTAAAGAACTTGTTTTTTAAAAAGTTTTCATGATGGAAAATTTACAAGTTATGTGTACATGTGAAAGAGATTAGTAAAATATGGTACATAAGAAAAATTAAAAATAATTCATACTATATTAGTAGAATCGGATCGTTACATCGTAGAATCGTAGAATCATGTTATGATTCTACCTCTCAAAATTTCATTCCAACTAGAATCGTAAGATTCTACAACTTTAAGATTCTACATGCGATTCAAATCGCTCGCTTGTTTTTGGATCGTAAAATCGTAGAATCGTAGATTAGAATCGCGATTTTAACAACCATGTAGTGAGTGCAATATCCTTCGGTCAATATGATAAAAATGTTTAACCTCTTAACCAAACTTCTTACATCCTAAGGTGGGACTAGAGATCACAACGGGTCGGATCTGGATACTGCGGATCCAGTATCGGTTTCTGGTCCAAAACGAGTCTAACTCTTTTTTTTTTTTATTGTGTTGAGATTGTCATAAAGCTATATTCATACACTAATGATAATAATTTATATAATTTCATAATCGATCACCCAAAAAACATTATACGACTTAAAATTATCTTGAAAATATCCAACGAACACATTAAAGTTGGATATTAAAAGTAGTGTACTGGGGTATTACTACTGGGGTATTAGAAGTGTTAGTGTGTAATGTGTTACTAGTGTACTGACTATACAGTGAGTGAGTGCAATAATTGATAGTGGGGTACTGGGATTACGGGGAATTAGGAGTAGTGAACATGAGTGACTGTTGCGAATTATTAGTAAGTGAATGTGCGTATTACTAGTGAGTCGATGGGAAATGAGGATTAGTATATTCACATTCAAATTATCATTATAATCCAAATTATGTATGGCAGCAAGAATATATATTTAATATATAAAAAAATAAAAACGGGTCCTCTAGATTTGCGGGTCCAAATCTGGGTATTTTCTGAGACCCGGATCCGGACCCGCGAAATCTAAACGGATCCGACGGGTCCATATTTTTAGGATCCGGATCCGTGAAAACGGATACAGATCCACGAATCCAGGTCGGGTCCAATATCCATTGACATCCCTAGGTGGGACACTTCAAAATAAAAAGTTAATGGAAAATTATATATGATAATAACGAGATTTGGCGAAATGCGGATAGTAGCACTTTTAAAATTTTTTTTTCACATGATAGCAACAAGGTTTCAAGTTTATTAAATCGTAACTAAATCCGTTTAAAACATAAATAATTTGTTAACTTTTATTATTTTTAGATTTTTTTTTTTGTTTTTGTGATTTAATTTATTTTACAATAATAAATTTTTCCAAACCACAACCTCGTCCTAAACACACTTAAAATTCGTCCATCTACCATTATCACTACCACCTTAGCCGAAGTAAAACATATAAAATCAAATGCTAGTTTGGTATGAAGAATCATATTGGAGGCGTTGTATTCTTTACTTCAAAAAAAGGTACTTTTTTAGCTGCTCCTACAAATGTTTATCATGTCTTTGGTTTGAGATGTAATTACTCATTTGAATTGAAATCCATGAGATATCAAGATACAATAGTTAGTCTCAGGCCCCAACTGCTAATTTAAGTGAGTACATCTGCTTATAGCAATACAATATATATTAGAAACTCATACTGCTTAGAAAGGGTGATAAAAACCAAAGCAAAATTATTTTAACTACTACATACCGATTAACAACTCGTTCTACAAAAGATTAGGACCAAAAAAGAATTTTATTAGAGACTTTGCGTTGTCAGCAAGAAGTGGCAGCTGTCACGTTTTCATCAATGATAAAAGGGATTGGCTTTGTTGGGGTAGGCAAACGCCCAATACTGTCAGCTTTATCGGCAATTTTTGGTGGAGGACCAGCTGCTTTTGGTAGTAGCCTTCCCTTGGCAAACCATTTCGGCTTCTACTTAGTTACTCAAATTGTAAGATGTTGTTTACCTCTGCAATATCGTGAAAATAATGATGGGGATAGCATGATGATGGTGGTTGTAGGGTTAAGGAAGTAGTGATGGAAGTTGTTTGGTGAATTTTCAGTGGTGTTTAGGATGAGGTTGTGGTTTTGAAGTTTTTTTTTTATAAAAAAAATCTAGATAATCATAAAAGTTAACAGATAATTCAAGTTTTAAACAGAATTTGCTACGGTGTTAATAAACTTGAAACCTTGTTGCTACTATGTGGAAAAATCATAAAAAAGTGCTACTACTTGCGTTTCGCTAAACCTCGCTACTACTTGCGTTTCGCTAAACCTCGCTACTACCACATGGAATTTCCCCAAAATTAATCTATAAAATTTGTGAGACAATCTTGTGTTGAGATTATCTATATTGAACGACCCAAAAGCCAAAAATTGAAAAATAAAATTGGTCAAAATTTCAGAATTTAAAGAAAAAATTCAATTTCGACTTTAAAGGTATCAATTTCAACATAAATTAAACCTTAAATAGATCAATTTAAATATAATTTTTTAATTTTGACCTAAAAGTGTCAATATTGAAATCTTTACCGTAAATATAGCTTTTTTAGAAAATATTTCCTACATAACGTTAGTTAGAAAAATATTTCTCAAATTACTGTCCTCTGTCCACGTAGGATGGCCTGGGAAAGGTTTCGTTTCCTTTGTTTTAGTGAAACTGCTATTTCAAAGAGCGGTTTACTTTGAAAACAAAACTAAATCGCTATTTCAACAAGCATTTTGCATTACTTTGGGATTTTAATAAAAAAAAAATACAATAGTGAAACTGCCATCTAAAATGATGTTTTGCCTTTAAATATAAAAAAACATGTTTCCTCCTATTCTTCTTATGTGTCTCATTTCCTTTTATGGTCAAGTCACACCAATTATCTCATTTCTATTTGCAGTGGGTTATTTTGCTCATTATTCCCTTAGTAAGTTTAACTTATTTACAATTATACACCTCATTTACATATACTAACTCACCCTTCTTTTCTCTAATCAAAAACACTTAAACCTAATTAATCTACACAAACATTAACCATTCCCTCCAATTTATAACTAAAACCTACCCATCCGCATCCCATCTCTCACTCTTATTTTCTGATGCTCTCATCTCATTCTCCTTCCTTTTTTTTTTTTTGCTAAGAACCCTAGATATTGGTTTTGTGTTGTTCATCTCACTCGCCTCCCTCTTCAACCAGGTCTAAGAAATAGATTTAGTTTCGTGTTCTTTTTCTTCTTCTCATTTGCCTCTTGGTTATTCTACTTTATTTTGGGTTAATGGAAAACCTTAAATCACCTATCAACTCATCTATATAAAAACCCTAAATCGCCTAAAATTGGCACTTTGAGAAACCCTAAATCGCTTCTGCAATCGCCTATGAAGAATGATTTCAAAGGATTCGATGATGAAAACCCTAAATCACTTGTGAAATTGGATGAGAAAGAATTGTTTTTATCTATGATGATGTCTCTGCTTCAATTGAAACAGATCCAAAATGGTGTAGAGAACTTGATTCTAAGGGTGAACTCATTTATACTCTTGAGTTAGATCTTTGGGCCAATCATGAATATTCTTCAGTTGATGCTTTTTTTGCTCAAAATGATTGTAAAGAAGAAGATTGGCTTGACAAGCTTAGTCCATTTTCAAGTATCTTTTTGTTCTTGTGGTTGTGTTTTTGTATTGGCTGATGATGATTTTTTAGATTTAGAGTTTTTTGATGCATTATTTTCTATTGCTCTATGATCTTTAAATGAGAGCATATTTTTTCTACAAGAATCGAACAAATGGGGTTTGAATTATTTTCCAATACTTAAAGCACATATGTCTTGCTTTGCCAAAGTGGGTGCACCGCAATTTGCTCTGGTCCTCTTCACGTGGAGGGCTATTCCAATCACCTTTTCACAGTAGTAAGTTATCAGGACTTTATGTCCTTTAATAGTAATACTGCAAGTGTACGACGTAGCGTAATACGTCGGCAAGTACGTGTTGAATCCACAATGATTGGGGTGTATATCAAGGGATTCTCGATCAATTAGTTGGTTTAATAACGTGTATATTAACTAAAATAAGAAAATAAAGACTAAAGCTAAAACAAATAAAGATACTAATAATAAATAACATAAAATTAAAAGCAATACAAACACATGAAAAGGTAATATGATGATGAAGAGGCAAAGGCAGGCCCAGATTTGGGGGTAGGCAGGGTCTGCAAATGCCTAGGGCCCAAAGTTAATAAACCATTTTAAATTATTAAAAAAAAACCTAAACCTACTCTTCACCCGTGAAATTGGGGAAGTTAGGTAGAGACATGGAAAGTTGAAAACCCAATTAATGCATTCATTGCCGAAAATAATTAGAAATCCCAGTCTCAATTGAATTCATCTTCCCATTCCAAGTCCCAAGCTTCCTTTCCATGGCTTTTCTCCTTCCTTTCTTGATTCTTTTATTTCATTATTCCCATTTTCAATTTAATTTAGATGGAAATATATTCCTTAAAAATATCAACAATTTACTATCTTTAATTACAATTAAAAAACGGTTATGTTTGGGTTTTAATTTGCAAATATATACAGATAATTTGTGGCCATTGATGAACACAAGAAGAACTCAACAAGTTATTTTGTAATTTTTTTTGCTCCTTCTTAATAGTTAATTCTTACTCATTTTCGAATTTTTGATTATTTTTTTATTTTCGAATTTTTACTGATTCTATGAATTTTAGTTAGATCTATTATTTTTTATTTTCGAACTTTTTTATTTTCGAATTTTTATTGATTCTATGAATTTTAATTTTATTTTTTGATTATTTTTTATTTTTGAATTTTATTTTTTGATTACTTTTTTATTTTCGAATTTTAGCTTGATTATTTTTTATAATTGATTCTATGAATTTTTAGTTCGATCTATTACAGATAATTTTATGAATTTTTTTATAATTGATTCTCTTTTTATTTTCTGATTCTACAGTTTATCAATTGGCAATGGATCTATTGAGTTGATTGGAATGTTCAAGCTCTTGTCTTTACCCTCTTTGGTCAATTGGTTGTTTCTTATGTTGCCCAAAAAAGGTTTATCAGGATGTGAAAAAAGAAAAAGAAAAAAAACGAGAAGAAGAATTAATAAAATCCCAACAATTAGCCCTTGATTAATTTTTTTGTAGACCAAGAATTTCCAATGATAACTTGAACATAAATGAAACTTTGGAGAATAATATTGGTGAAAATGTTAATTTAGTTGAAGATGTGAATGTCAATGAATTTTTTAATAATAATGTCAATAAAGACAATGAAGTTGATAATTCAAGTCAGCCTATGCTAGAAGATGAAAAAATTAGTTCACCTATGGTTTCCTTTAATCCCAAAGATTGAGATAATGTTAATAATAAATCAAGAGATATTATTGTAGAAAAGGACCAATAAGAGAATCAAATCTTGTTTTTCCTAATGATGATAATGGTAGGCATTTTGTCTATTCCTATTTTATTAGAAAATTGAGTAATGGTGAAGTTAGTGATCGAAAGTGGTTAATTTATTCTAAAAGTGCTAATAAAGTGTTTTGTTTTGTTGTAAATTGTTTAAATCCATTAATAATCGGAGTTCGTTAGCAAATGACGGCTTGTGTGATTGGCAACATATTACCATTAGGCTCAAAAAACATGAAATTAGTGTAGAGCATATGAATAATATGAATAATTGGAATGAATTGCGAGAAAGATTAAAAAAAATCAAACAATTGATAAAAGTTTGCAAGAAGAGATTTTAAAAGAAAAAGAGCGTATGAGACAAGTTTTCTTTAGAATAGTATGTGCTATAAAATTTCTTGGTTCACATAACTTAGCTTTTAGAGGATCCAATGAAAAACTATACCAAAATAGTAATGGTATTTTTATGGGATTGATCGAAATGATGGCTGAATTTGATTTGAAAATGTAAGATCATGTTAGGCGTATTCAAAATCGTGAAATTCAATATCATTACATTGGCCCAAAATTCAAAATGAGTTGATTTCTCTCTTGGCTCAAAATGTTAAAAGTACCATTGTTAAGATCATTAAAGAGGCTAAATATTATTCTATCATTCTTGATTGTACCCCTGATATAAGTCATCAAGAACAAATGACTTTAGTTGTACGTTGTGTAAACATGTCTAATCTTACGATCGAGGAGTATTTTTTAGAATTTTTGAATGTTGATGATACTTCTGGTTTGGGACTTTTTAATGTTTTACAAAATGTGTTGAAATCTCTTTATCTTGATGTGAATGATGTAAGGGGTCAAGGTTATGACAATGGCTCAAATATGAAGGGTAAACATCGAGGAGTTCAAAGTCGATTTCTTGAAATAAATCCAAGAGCCTTATACATGCCTTGTGCATGTTATAGTTTGAATCTTATTGTGAGTGACATGGCCTATTCTTGTGAAAAAGCTATCTCATTTTTTGCATTGTTCAACGCATTTATTCTTTATTTTCAAGTTTTATAAAAAGATGGGATACTTTACTTGAAAATGTACCTGGATTAACTGTAAAGTCTTTGTGTAACACTCGATGGGAAAGTAGGATAAAGAGTGTTAAGGCTATTAGATTTCAAACTCCCCAAATAAGAAAAGCTTTGTTAAAACTTTTTGAATCTTATGAAGATGCAAAATCAAAGAGTGAAGCTAATAGTTTGGCTAAAGCACTTAATAAATTTGAGTTTATTCATGGTATGGTGATTTGGTATGATATTCTATTTGTTGTGAATATGGAGAGTAAGCAATTGCAAAATAAGTCCATTTGCATTGACACTTGCATACAACAAGTAAGAGGTATACTATTGTCTTTTAAAAAGTATAGGGAAGAAGGTTTTGCTACTAGTTTAGAAATTGCTAAAGATATTGCACTTGAAATGGGCATAGAGCCCAAACATCTCGCTAAACGTCATATTGTTAGGAAACGACAATTTGATGAAATTAGTGAGAATGAACAAATTAAATCACCAGATGAAATTTTTAGAGCTAAGTACTTTTATGTTGTTGTTGACATAGCAATCTCTTCTTTGGATAAAAGATTTGAGCAATTGAAGACATTTGAAAATATTTTTGGATTTTTGTTTAATTCAAATAGATTGAAAGCATTGAATGATAATGAATTAAGAGACTTTTGTGCTAATTTTCACTCTACATTTTCGAATGGTGATTTATCTGGTGTTCATTTTGATGATTTTTATACTGAACTAAAAGTGCTAAAAATGACTCTTCCAAATGAGCCAATGTCTGCTAATGATATTCTTAAGTTTTTTAAAGTCTGCAGATTGTTATCCAAATGCTTTAATTGCTTATAGAATATTTTTAACTTTACCTGTAACTGTGGTATCAACAAAAAGAAGCTTTTTAAAGCTAAAACTAATTAAAACCTATTTAAGATCTTCAATGTCACAAGAGAGATTGAACGGTTTGGCCATATTATCAATAGAGAAAGAATTATTAGCAAAAATTGACGCAGATGTTATTATTACTGATTTTGCTTCTCAAATTATTCGTAGGAACCACTTTATCTGATTTTTTTTGTCGTTGTAGGTGATGATACAAGGAGGAGCTTGCTTTAGGATTGATGGAGTGAATAAAGATTGATGGAAAATTATGAAATTTTGCTTTAGTGCTTGTTCTAAGGACAATTTGTAATATTTTATGAACAATATGTATTATGTGTGATTATTCGTATTTTCGTGATGAAATGTTTAATTTTTGGAAATATTATTAAAGGGGCCCTATTTTCCTATTTTGCCTAAGGCCCATGAAATGTCAGGAACGACATTGGGCAAAGGCTAGACTTTCTCACCAAAGTAGTGTTTACTAATCTTCAACCTAAGGTCATGGATATGGGTTATGAGGAAGAACGTATCTTGGATACTTATGTTCTATCTCGAGCAACAAAAGCTTCACTCAACTACTTATTCTCATGAAGCTAAGTACATTTTAAGATATGGAGAACACATTCAACATTTCCAATCAAAACATCTACCTCTTCTCATGGAGATAATTCAATTTTCAAGCATGGATTATCATTAGAAATCGATTTTTGCCCTCAATCCAATGACAGTACAATAATAGCAAAATGTATCTCAAACCATAAATAATACAACCAAGCCAAAGGTAAAGAAACAAATTTAGACTACATACATTTTGATAATAACTAGCCTAAGCCAAAATGAACTACTTACTCATATTGAAAGTTAAACAAAACTAAAGACATTGAATTCATGATAAGTACTAATAACAAAAATCAAAAACAATAGAGTGTATAGAAAAGAAATTACTAGCTTGGAATTCAATCCAAGGAAGATAATCAAATGATCTTCATTGATGAACTAATCAAAAGCTTGAACCTTCTAAAAAGTGTCGAATGAAATTTCAACTAAGAGTACAAGAACAAATCAAGGAAAATACATAAAGGAAGATTAAAACTAATTATTGAAAGCTTAAAATTCTTAACATAAGTTGTAGAAGAAAATGGATGATTTGCTTGATCCATCTTCTTCTCTATTTATAGGAAGGGAGGACAAGTGGTGGGTAATGGCTTCATGATTTCTCCACTACCCCTATGAGTGAGATAGGTAGGATATAGATGGGTGGAAAATATGGGTGGTGGAGTAGTAGAGTATGAGAGGTAGAAGATAAGTAGAGTATTAGAGGTCGAGCGAGCATCAGGTACACAGATAAAAATCTTTAAAAATAGAGCAGTCACCAAAAAAGGCTCCGCTCAACATGTCCGCTCGATTGAGCTCACTCGCTCTCCCCATCGAAATGCTTATGTCGACATTCTAAAGCTATTGGAAGTGAATCGTACTTTCGTTCGACCCGAGCCAACATCGCTCGACCGGGTCGAGCGGCTTTTAAGATGGTTATGCTCAGCCTCTATCTATAATGCAAGTTTTTTATGCTCGACCAAGCTTGGTTCGACCCAGGTTTAGGCGAGTAGGCTTAGAATGGTTTACTTTAGCTCCTTTTGGCCTTGTTTCTTTGACTTGGGTCATCAAGGGTTTGATTACTTTAGCTTTCGGAGTTAAGGAAACATTGTATGCGCCAAATGTACTTGGTATGTGATCATTTTTGACGAATATTACCAAAAATACACAAAAACACCAAAATACCGAACCAAGCGTAAAATTCCAAATGAAGCAAGCGTAGTTATGCAAAATCCCAATATAATAAAGCCAAGTGATGGGGATAAAATATGAATAAAATGCAGTTAACTATAAGGTTTTGTGGCTTTCCATTTCGGCATGCCCTGTCCCTATTCCCGATGAATCAAAGTTAGATGCGGAAGCCTTTCCCGATGTCATGATGCCCGGATGTGAGATCTTCCTTCTAATGGTTACATGGGCATCTTCTACACTTGATAATGACACTACAAAAAAAATGCAAGTTTTCGACTACCCGAAATAGTCGGAGTTTAGTCGGTATAGAGCTATACCGACTAAATTCCGACTTTTCAGGGTTAGTCGGCTCAGATTGGTCGGTAAGTCATTTTAGTAGGAAAACAGTCGGAAATTTCCGACTAATTTCCGACTACCCATTTGGTCCAAAATTTACGACTACCCATGCAGTCGGAATTTAGTCACCAAACACTATTTAAGAATTCAACCCAAAATGAATAAAAAAAATTTCCGACCAAATTACCGACCAGTTTGCGACCAGCTAGTTGATCGAAAAAAAAAACTAAATTGCTAGTGCCACGTCATACCCACGTGGCGTCCACCTGAACACACCTAGCACCCACGTGGACACACCCTGCAAACACACACCAATGTCGCTGGAAAGGAACAAACCCCTGACCTCATGAATATAAGGTTAATGCTCCAACCAGTAGGCCAAGTGATAGTTATTGATACTCAAAGCTATGTTAATGAATTTATAACATAATAACACTCCTTCCACTTATTATTATTATTATTATTATTATTATTATTATTATTAGTCGTATTAGTATATTATTATTATTATTATTATTATTATTATTATTATTATTATTATTATTATTATTATTATTATTATTATTTTTTTATTTATTATATTATTATTATTATTATTATTATTATTATTATTATATTATTATTATATTATTATTATTATTATTATTATTATTATTATTATTATTATTATTATTATTATTATTATTATTATTATTATTATTATTTATTATTATTATTATTATTTTTATTATTATTATTATTATTATTATTATTATTATTATTATTATTATTATTATTTCTATTCGTGTACTTTTATTCTATTATTATTATTATTATTATTATTATTATTATTATTATTATTATTATTATTATTATTATTATTATTATTATTATTATTATTATTATTATTATTATTATTATTATTATTATTATTAGTCGTTGTATATTATTAATTTATTAATAATGCAAATTAAACTTTTCGAGTACCGAAAAAATAAACTAGTAAGACAAAAAATAAATTAATAATGCAAAACTATTAGTATAAGACAAAATTTTAATAAAAAACAAAATATGTTGTTGGCTTGAATTGAACAAGGGGCCTTTGGTTTGCAAACCATTATAGTAACCACTACACCCCAACAACTTTTGTATTCTACATTTAAATTTTTTAAAGTTATATCTATATTTGGTCAACCAAAAAAATCAAAAAAAGGAAAATTATCACCGACCAACTACCGAACAACTTTTGGTCTTGGTCGGAAAGTGGTCGGAAAAATTAGCGACTGAAAGTTGGTCGGTAGTTGGTCGGTGATAATTAATTCTATTTTTTTAATTTTTTTTTAATTTGAAATCACGACCAAAAACACATTTAGTCGCAATTTAGTCGTCGGAATTTTCCGACTAAAATTGGGTAGTCGGTGGGTTTTGGTCGCAATTTTGCAATTTTTTTGTAGTGTGGGTCTCAATTGCAAGTTTATTATATCTTTGTCCAGAATTCATATGGTCGGCCGAAAATTGGCACAAATGTATTACTTTTTGGTTCAAACAATTGTAAGCATGGTTATCGAAATGGCGATCCGGATCGTAGGATCGTACGATCCTATGACCCAGATCGGTCTTAGCGTGTAGAGTCATTCACAGGATCGAAATTGGGCGGGATTGGTGGTAGAGTCGCTAGGATCGAGCAGAATCGCGATTCATATACGATCCTAGAAATCTCGACCCTCTTCTTTATTTTGGGTCTGACTTCAAATTTCCCCAAATAAACCCTGAATTTCCATAATCCAAAATAGGCAGTTCCTTCATTATTTCCCAAAAAAACTCACTACTCCTAACCTAAACCCTAAAACGCACTAAACTTCTCCATTTTCATATGCTCTATTACTGCTTTTGCTTGAATTCAAGTTGAGGCTCACCATTCTTCTTTGATGTTGGCTTGCTGCTGCTCGAATCTTCAATTTCAGGTTCAAAAATTCATCTTAATTTTGTTGTTGGCTGCTGCTAAGTCGAGTAGTCGAGTCTTATTTTGCTATATTCGAATCTTCATCTTGTTTTTCTACGTTCGAATCTTCGTCTTGTTTTTCTATGTACGATGATCTAAGTTGTTTGATGATTTAATTTGTTTGATGATTGAATACGAAATCTTGTTTTTATTTTGCTCCAATAAGAAATCTTGTTTGATGATTATGCACGAATACTTTGTCTTTATGTGTTTTTTATTTTATTTTTTAATGATGATATGAATTATGATGGTTATTGATTATCATTTATCAAAATCAGATTATAGTTTTTGCTTGATGCTACTACCTACTGAGTGCTAGTGATCTGCTTGACAACTCAAGTAAAGTAATCATGAATATTTACTCAAATCAATTTAACTTAGATTATAATTTTTTTCTTATGCATTAATTAACATGTTTAATTATTTTTTTTTTGTAAACATATGTATAATTATAAGAAAATTTAAGTGTAAAACTCTATGTGGCTTGGATAGACATTGATATATGAGATTCATTTGTAGGGGCTGATTGTACTATTTTTATCAGCATAACAGAATGTCTAGCTCTAATAAAAAGAGGAAAAACGCACCGGGTAGTAGAACTGATCCAGGTTGAGAACATTGTATTGATGTCGATAAATTACCTAAAGTAAAATGTAAATATTGTGGTGGTGTACGTTTTGGTGGAATTTTTACGCATCATCTTGCTTGTACTTGTATTAATGTTGAAGGTTGTTTGCATGTTGCTGACGATGTTAAGTATAAGTTTAGGGCATTGTTAGAAGCAACTTCAGAAGCATCTAGTACAAAAAGAAACAAAAATAAATGACATTGGTGAGGAAGAATGTGAAAGTGGGGGTAATCAAAGGGTGAGAGGAGGCATGGATGCTTTTGTTATTTCAAGTAGGGCTGTTCAAAAAAAACCCGACCCGTCCGACCCGACCCGCTGACCCGCAACATTAATGGCGGGTCAATTTCAAAAAAAATTTGCAACTTTCCGACCCGTCTTAACCAGGTCGAGTCATGGGCCGAATTAAAAAAAAAAGGGTACCCGGTGACCCGCTTAAAAGGAAACATTTAGGGTTTGCAAAGGTGCACAGTCACTCTTAAAAACACAAATCGGCCGTTTGTGAGTTGTGACCTAGTTCCCACTTTGTCACTTTCCCTTCCTTATCAACTTCCTACATCTTCTTCATGTTCTACCATTATCATCAAAGCCGTTGGTCATTTTCTCAAATCTCAGGTTTGTTTTCTTTGTTCTTAATTCTAACTTTCACTTTTTGATTTTTTTTCCTTTTTGTTCTTGATTTTCCATTTGTTCTTAATTTTTTTTCTTTCAATTTTATTTTTATTTTCGTTTAATTGATCTAGTTTTTGTTTTTGTTCTTTTTTATTTCATTCATTTTGTATTTTTTTGATCTGTTTAATTTGATGTTCATTTTCGTTTATTTTGAATAAGATTTTGTTTTTTTTATTTCATTTGTTCTGTGTTTTTTGTTGAATAAATTTGCTCTGTTTTTTTGTTTTTTGATTTTGTTTCGTTTAATTTGAGTTAGTTTTTGTTTTTGTTTTGTTTTTATTTGATTTCTTGTTCTTTTCGATAGAGATTTAGTTTTAAAGATTTTCTATTTTAATTTAATTTGATATGTTTTGGAGTTGGTCTTGTTCAGTTTTTCTTACTTTTCATTTGGTCTTGTTTTTGTTTCAAATGTTTTTTTAGGAAATGTCCACAACTGAAGATAATAGCAAGGATATTATGGAGATACTTCATTCAAATTTTAAGGAGGAATCTGAACACGAGATATTGATGGAGGTTTAATCCTATAAAGAGAAGGGAAAGATTGTAGAAAAACAACATAGAATCAAGAAGAAGATTGTAGAAAAAGTTATAGTTTTTCAGTTTTTTGTATTAATTTAATTTGTTATGCTTTTGGAGTTAGTAATTCTGCCTTGATTTTAATCATATTCTGTCCAGTTTTATAGAAAAACAGCCACATAATTCAAAATTAAATCAACCCAAAAAAACCAAAAACTAAAACCGGGTACCCGGTGTTTTGACCCGACTTTTCCGGGTACTCGGAATTCGGGTATCCGCATTTATTGGGCCGGGGCACGTGCCGGAAAAAACGATACCCGACTAACCGGGTACCCGGCTTTTCGGGTACCCGAAATGCCGGGTACCCGCTAATGAACACCCCTAATTTCAAGTAAACATGGTTTGTAAACAATACTTAATCAAAAATTTAAAAAGGATAAAAGAGAAGAAGTTTGTCAACAAATTGCTCGCTTTTTTTTACACTAGTGCGATACCATTTAATGTGGTCAAAAATCCTGAATTTTCAATCATGCTTGAAAAAGTTGCAAGGTTTGGCATAGGGCTTAAACTTCCTAGTTATCATGAAATGAGGGTCACATTTTTTGACAAAGAAGTGAAACATGTCATGGTCATGCTTGAGGAGTTTAAATTAGAATGTAAAAGGACCGGTTGCACTATTATGTTTGATAGTTGGAGTGAAAAAAGAAGACGTTCAGCCTATAACTTTCTTGTGAATAGTTTCAAGGGAACTGTTTTCTTGTCTTTTATTGATACATCAAAATTTTCAAAGACAACTGATAAAGTCTTTGACATGTTAGATGCTGTTGTAGAGAAGGTTAGGCCAAAAATGTAGTGCATATTGTAAAAGATAATGCTGCTAACTATAAAGCAGCTGGTGAGAAGTTGATGGAGAATAGACCAACCGTATTTCGGATACCATGTGCTGCTCATTGCATTGATTTAATGCTTGAGGATATGTATTAACATATTAACATTCATACATCAACTATAAGAAAAGCTTAATTTCACGCACGAGATGGACAATAAGATGAACCATTATGTCAAAGAAATTGAAACTTAATAAAAAGTACCTGGATTCTTTTAGGCCCAGTTTTTTTAAGGTGGTGTTATCCTTTTTTGTTCGTCAAATTTCATAGACCACTACATGTTGCTGCTTACTATTTGAATCCACAAAAACAATATAGTTCAACTTTTCAAGCGAGTGCGGACATAAAAATAGGCTTGTATAATTGTTTGCAAAGAATGGTACTTGATGCTGAAGAGAGGTTGAAAATTGAACTTCAAATGGATGCTTTTAAAAATGCAAGAAGTCTTTTTGGTTTGTCTACAACTATCATCACTAGAACAAAAAAGAATCCAGGTACGTTTTATTAAGTTTTAATTTCTTAAAATTCCCTGTCAAAATCATTTTACATATATTAATTACTTTACTTGTTTGTATGATTTGTAAATGTTTATAGCGGATTGTTGGGATTCATATGGTGATGAATGCCCCAAATTAAAGCGATTTGTCGTAAGAATCTTGAGCTTGACTTGTTCTTCTTCTAGTTGTGAGCGAAATTGGAGTGCATTTGAGATGCTATATATTTTCTTTCTTTGATCTTCTTCTGGTTGTAATTTTTAGGGGTGTTCATAATAACCCGCTCCGAAAATTCCGATCCGGATTATCCGGTATCTAGTTTCTAAAACCGGGTAATTTACCTGGTTTTCGCAAATCGGATAATCCGGGTCGAGCACCCGGTTTTAAAACCGGATACCGGATCTGGATCCGGGTCACGCCTTTTTGGAAACTGGGTATCCGGTATCCGGTTTTATTTAATTATTATTTTATTTTCTTTTTTGCGTAAATAAAAAAGATCATGATATCTCTTAAGCTAACCTTAGATTGAATATTTTTGGAGAGTTAGTAATTGAATTTAATAATTTTTCTTACTTAAACCCATGAACAATAATATTATTCTTTTATTTTCTTAATTAATCTTTTATGACTAATTAAGTTAAAGATTTTTAGAGAATTTGTATTTGAATTTTATATAAAAAAATATTTGAAGTAAAAATAGAGATAAACAAACATATGGTTGAACGACAAAACGAATAAAAAATAAAAAATAAAAAAACATTTTAACAAAACCGGGTATCTAGTTTCCGACCCGGTTTAAACCGGGTATCCGGATTTCGGGTAACCGGTTTAAACCGGGTCGGAACCGGATCGCAATTTCAGGTACCCGAAAAAGCGGGTACCCGGATTTCTGGATCCGGGTCGACCCGATACCCGGTTTTGAACACCCCTAGCAATTTGTGAATGAAATTAGAGTGCATTTTAATTTAACTTGTTAATTTTACAATAGGTTCATACAAAAAAAGAAATAGATTGCACCAGCAAAAAATGAATGATTTAGTATTCGTCATGTATAATTTGAAGTTGAAGCGTAGACAAGAGAAACGACAAAGTACATCAAATGCACAATCGCCTATCATTTTAGATGATTTACCATTAGATGATGATTGGATAGCTGTGACTGAAGATCTCATTCTTCATCCAATTATATGTGGATGGCTAAATGATCTTGATAGAGATGCACGTAAGTTTACTAGATCTGCACGACAAATTGGAGTAGGTGAAAACACTGATGGTGATGGAGATTTTATAGACATTAAGAGTATAATTTTCTTAATTCTATTTTTATTACTTATTTAATTCTTAATTTTCAAATATAATAAATAATAGTATTTTTCCATATAGATGAGCTGCGTGAGAATGTAGATGCATAATTGTTAAGTGATCCTAATGAAGCTAGAACGTTTGGTGGTTCATGTGAAGTTGATGAATATTATTTGGGTGATAGCGAAGATTTATATGTAACTACCACAGGATGAACGAGTGATGATGAAAGCTTTGGATATGATGAGTGATGATGAAAGCTTAGGATATGATGAGTGATGATGATGATGAAGCTTTAGATATGCTTAATATGTATTTTGATTATTTTGAAACTTGTATTTTGACATTATTTGGAAACTTATATTTTGACAACGATTATGATGATGAAGAAGCTAGCATCAATAATCTAAGTAAAGTATTGAGAAAGATGTGTTTTTTTAGTGCATTTTTATATTGAAAATCATCTATCTATAAATAATACTGAACAGAAACCATTTAAGGACAATTGTCAACTTTTGGTGAATTTAGTTCCCGCTCAATATCTAGAGTATTGAACATGCTAGGAGCCTTGACTATTGACTTGCCATTACATTTAATAATTACTACTAAAATCTCTGCAATCAAGGAATTAATTAGTATACACTAGATGATCACCCATGCTAAAGCATGGGACATTTAAAAATTATTATGCATAAATAATATAATCGTTATAGACAAATTAAATAAATGTTAAGAAAAAGAACTATGAATAATAATTTTTAAAAAATCATTCCAACACATATAAAGGGAAGAAAATTTGTTTTTAATCTTACTTAAAATTATTCCAATTGGTATAAAGATATAAATCTCCTTAATCTTAAATAGGCAAAATAAATACACATATTGAATTGCAATAGCATGCATTAATGTATAATAATTTTGTCCTCAAAGCTACAATAAAGTTATAAGAAAGTGTAAATGAGAAGCTAATTTGAGCGGGAAATTTTTTTACCAGAGGCTGACGCGTATCATTAGGTGGTCTTTGTTTTAGTAAATTATTCTAGAATATTTCATGATTGAAATTATCTAATTTATAACTATATAATAAATTTATAACTAATATATCTCTAAAAAGCTACTCTTGCACGTTTAATTTGAAATTATCTTTAAACCAAGTGAATATTTCATGATTGAATATATTTGTCATTATTATAAATTTTGTGATATACGAACTTTTCTATTTTCTAAGCTTTTCAATAGATTTTCTCATCATTTTTAACTTTTTTTGATTTAGAATTGGATTTATAATTAATTCATGTACATTATTATAAATTTTGTAATATACTAATTTTTTCTATTTTCTATGCTTTCTAAAAGATTTTCTCATCATTTTTTTTTGATTTAGAATTGGATTTACAATTAATTCATGTACATTATTTTTTAATTAATTTTTTCATGTGTTGTAGTTGTATGATATCTCAACTATAAAAATGTAGGAGTAACAACTAAAGATTTTTTTTTAACCTAAATTTCTCTAAAAGCTATAAAAATATAAAACTTTTTAATTTATTTTTGTGATTATTCATTTATGTGTCTAAATTATCAATGAAAATAAAGCTTTTCTTACAAGCTTAATTTAAAATTAGTTTTAGGAGTATCTTTCATAAAGTAAATCTTACTAAAAATATTTTGTTTTCCATATAAATCGATATTATTTACACTTTGCCTTTCTCACTTTTTATCTTCTCTAGAATGGTGACTCTTTTTTAATTTTGCTTTAAAATATATTTATCATAATCACACATTGTCGTTAATAGTTATTTCTTTTATACATTCTATCCAAAATAATTTTATAACGATAATATATCTTTGCATTACTTAGAAATTATATTTATAATTATCTACACATTTATACTTCCGTGCATTGCACGGGTATAGACACTAGTCAAATAATAAACATGGTAATGATACAATCAAATTTGTGGAATCGACCTATCCTACGATCCGATTCCACCTGATGATTTCGATCCTGCGTAGAATCCCGATCCTAACAACTTTGATTGTAAGTATTCTTCTCCTCTGGGCATTGCATAGTGTTCAACATTCTTCGATCAATATCCTTCCAAATTGTAACGAATTTGCTGACATAGACCTCAATCTTGTCTTTAACTTATTGTATTTTGTTTGCTTTGACCATTAGATCAAAGATTTGTAGCCCGTCTCTCCCACTGCTAAACATGGCACGATCTCAATCCCTTTCCAGAAATGTCTTGCCATCGGATAATCTAGATACAAAGTCACCAGATTAAATTCTGTATTTTTTATTATCCAAACCTGATGGGGTTTTTGTTCTCTTACTTTTCTCGTTTCTATTATTATTATTAGTATTATTGTTTTCATTTTTAGTTTTTACTTGTTTTTACTTATTTATTTTATCTATATGCTTTTTATTTATCTTTCTCGTTGCAGAAACTTCTTTTAGTCTTTCTCGAGTCGGGGGACTTTTTTGGCCGCGCTCTCCTTTGTGGGTATGAGTTACCGCCGTCCTTCCTTCCCCAGACCTTGACCATAGTTTTCAATGAGTAGGTTACACTGGGTGTGATGATGATTATGATAATGTTTTTAATATCCAAGAATTCACGATGGATATTTTTTTTGTGCACTTGATGTATTCGATCATGAGTAGAATGGTGAAGAGGTAGTGAAGTGCTTGAGCCTTCCTCGCCCACCAATTGCTCGATGCATTAATTTGGACCACTTTGTATAGTTTTCGTGTTTACTTTTTTTGATTAGGTGATTGTGTGGCTCATGGTTTCATTGGGTTTGTTTGTGTTCATTTACGCGAGCAGCTGCAACAACTACTCTATGGTAACAGGCATGGATGAGAGGTCGTTTGTGTAGTTCATTTTCATAGAAAATGATGAACTCCGAGTTTTCCAATCGTGGAAAATTTAATTTGCCAGGACTCTGATACCAAGATTAAAATTGAAAGAAGATTGTTTGTACACAATTCTCAATTATGATATAACACCTAACTTGTACGTTGTAGTTAGAGGTGGATGTTTGAATCTTCAGGTTTAGTTTTATTTTGCGTACTTCAAATCATGTGTTTTTCGAATTTTGTTCCTACCCTTGTCTTTACTCACTTTGCCTGGACTGATCCAATTTATCCAAAATATTCATATCGATTTTCACAATGTAACAAATTCAAAGAGATTAAAGAGTATTTCAAATTTATGTTAATCAAGCTATAATTGGGTTTGAGGAAATTTTGAACCATTGGAATTCCTCTAGATGGAATTTTTTGCGTGCATTTTCTTTGTTATGTTTTTAGTTTAAAAACATCTGATGAAAGTTGATTGATTCTTCAACGTGAGGTGCAAGCGGACCAACACCTTGGTGTTGTTACTTCCACATCGTTGATCACTTTTACCCAATTTCAACAAAATACAAAGGTGTAGTGGCAAGATGAGATCGAATCCACAGGGAGGAGGTTTTGTGCTTAAACTATATTAAAGGCAAGAGGGGTTGTTTTTAGATTTTGTTTTGGTCGGTGTGTTCAATCAAGAAGACTAGTACAATAATGGATTAAAGCAAATAAGAACAATCTAGGACATGGGGAGTCCACTCACCGTCATGTAAGGGGTCACACAATTAGTAAAACATGGTGAATAAAAAATGAGCATATAAATGAATGAAGCTAGCTCTAATGTGTCACCTGAGCTTCTTGGCCTTAGTGATTTAGACATACAAACTAGGGAGGAGTGTGGGCTTCTTGGCCTTGAACTCAACTAATCCATTAGTCTCATCATAAACCCTAGCTCATGAAAATGCAACTAACTTGATGGATATGCAAGGCTACCAAAAACATCATAAAATACATATCTTCTTGGGTTAGTGTAACACCCGAATTTTACAGTTAGTAAGTGATTAATGATGGTTTCAAGAGTCTTGGCTTCTTAACCATCGACATGAGAATGATAACTAAGCACATCATCAAATAAAATTACAATTTCAACTAAGTTTAGTGAAGTATGGGGCACTTGCACTCCTTCTTGGGATAGCTTATGAACCAAACCTCACTCAACTAGTAACATTCAAGCTCTTTAATCCAAAATCAAGCACATTTACCCCATTACATGTTGATGAGCTACTTTACCCCCATGCCCTAGAAGCTAAACTACTCACAAATCATAGACATATGCATTAAAATAGACATAGAACACAAATCAAGTATAGTGAAGAACTAAGAAGTAAGAATGATCACTTTGAAGCTCTAACAACTAGGAAAAACTATCATGCAAGAAATAAAACTATGCAATAAATTACTTTAACCAAGGATAAGCTAGAATCTAATAACTAGAAGTAAGCATCAAGCTAGAAAACTCACATGCAAGGTGAAATGAAAAGACGAAAATAAAATCTGAAAATTTCATCTACTAAGAGAATATAGTTTACAAGATCTTACTTTTTTGAAGTAAAAATTGAGCACAACTAGGAACAAGGAATGTTTCTCCTTAAAAAACCTTAAATTCAACAAAAGGGAGCAAATCCCACCATGAATAAACTTGGGAATTGAAAAGAAGAGTAAATAAACTAAGAATAAACTACTCTAAAGTCTCTGCTAGCTGACTCTCTATTTCGTGGAGGTCCTATATATACAATGAAATTTCTAAAGGCAATAGAGTAAATACACCTAAGAAACACAAAAGTCATTTGCTTCTCAAGTGCTCGAACGAGCATCCCATGTGCTCAAACGAGCACTAGCCTTTATGAGCTACTAACTGATAAAACAACAGCTGCCTTGAATGAGCATCCTAAGTGGTCGAAAGCAAGCACCATCATCCAATAGCTTCTGCTTGTTGAAATGCTTTTGCCTTGAACGAGCACCATATTGCCTTGAACGAGCACAGTACTACAAGGCACTAGGGGGCTCTTGGATGCTAGAAATGGGTTCCGCACTTCGCCAAAAGATGAGATGGGTTGCTCATGCTATCGAGTGATATCCCGGAGGCGAGGAACCTACACAAATGAGCAAAGTAAGGGAGGAGCAATGGAGGCAAACAAAGACAAAGAGGGAAAAATGCGATAGTATGCACCTAAATGAACTAAAATGTACAAGAATGCAAATAACACTAACCAAGTCAAAACATGACAATTAACTAACATGATTAGTGTAAAAATGCAAGTAAATATGTGAGAAATAGACTCAATGACTACCCGATGAGTGACATAAAACTCACTCATTAAAAGTCAATGTGTTATCCTTTTTATCTGCAATTTACAAAGTCTGAAAACTAAGTTCGAGTGTGTGACGAATTATTTATATTCAAACAGACTTAGATGGAAACATTCCTCTTTAGGATGTAATATTAGCAAAATTTGACTTGATCCAGCTGCTAAAAGACCATAGCGCTAATTTAACTTGTGGTGATATGCCTCGATATGGTTCTTATGGTAAATCTAAAGTTAACACTTTTAAATTGTTAAATGTAAAACTGATATAGATGTGTATTAATATGAAAACTAGATATTTTCATGTGTTAAGCACGGTTTGTAAGTTATTTTTTGACTCTTAAGCATATTGAAATTATATATTGATTTGTTCATGGCGAATGGACGTCATTTCTGAGGTTTTTCTCCCAATTGATGTGGATCAGATAAAACAAATCCCTATTAATTCCTCTATAGATACGGATGTTAGAGCATGGGCTGTTGGTAAGCATGGTATATTTCGGGTCAGGGATGCCTATTCTTTGGTTCTTAAAGCCCGATTTACGAGTTCGTGCTCAAGTGGTAGTGATCCTATTTGGAAATGATCATGGAGTCGCATATTCATCCAAAGGCTAAGCTCTTTTTGTGGCGTGCTGCGTGGGATATTCTCCCCCATGGTGAGAATCTTCAGAAAAAAAGCATTGAGAATGTGGGTTCCTGTGTTCGATGTGGTATGGTTGAAGATGCAGTTCATGCTTTGTTCGATTGCTCTTGGGTGCGTCAGCTTTGGTTCTCGGGTTTTAATTTTTCTAAGTCTCCCCATTTATCTTCATTCCGTGAGTGGCTCGGTTTTCACATGTCACAAAAAGTAAGGAGGAGGTGGAGCAGCTATGTGTTTATGCTTGACAGATTTGGTGCGCCTGCAACGATTTATGTTTTGAGAAGATATTTGTGTCCCCCGAATTTTGTTATCAACGGGCCATTGATTTGATGTCTGAATTTAGAAGCGCCAACACTCGTGTAACTAATACGACAGTTCGTAGGATCAATTCTGCTTGGCTTCCCCATGAATAGGAATGTTATTAAACCAAACGTTGATGCAGCCACAAAAATTAACGAGGATAAATTTGGAATAGGTGTTGTAGCTCGGGATAAGGAGGGTAAGGTTCTCCTTGCTGCCTCAAAAATCTTTTGGCCATTTATATCAATAGAGAGAGCTGAACTTAGTGCTTTTCAGTGGGCGGTGGAGTTGGTTCGTGAGGCGGCCTGGAATAGAGTAGTCATCGAAAGGGACGCTCAGGTCGTGGTCAAGGGTTTGCAAGGCAACCTTCATCGAGGTTTTCAGACGCAGGTGGTGGTTGATAATGTCATCGCTGCGGCCTCTGTTGTAGATAATATTTTGTTTCAATTTTATTTTCGTGAGGCGAATCTTGTAGTCCACCGTCTTGCAAAATGGGTAGTGTCTTGTTTTTGCTCCAACATTTGGCGGGATGGTGGTCCTTTATGGATCTCAGACATTGTTTTTTCAGATTTTTCCTAGTTTTAATGCAGCCTCCTTTGGATATTAAAAAAACAGTAAAAGTTTTACTATCAGATTGAGATACATATTATTAATATACTACTATATAAAACATATATTATGCACTAAACAATATAGATTATAAGTAATTACATAAAATAATAGAAAATTTCAACACATAAATATAATATAAAAAATAATTTATGTTCAATGTCTTTGTAAAACCTTAAAATAAGTTTTCAACCTGAAGAACACATTTTTTTATAATAAGTAATGTATAACTTTATTTATTTATTTATGTATAGATCAATTACCAACTACAGCCTTAAAGTTTATTCATTTTCAAATAATTAGCTGCAAAGTTTGTTTTTTACAAACAATAACCTTCAAGTTACCAAACACGACAGCGATACAGCCACTTCACCAGATGACATGCTAAATGGCCGTTGACTTTTAATTAAATTAATAAAGGAGAGGCTTTAATGGTGGTGGTGGTGGTGGTGTGGTTGGGGTGGGAGAATGGTGGTGATTGAGGAGGGGTAGAGAGAGGTTGGGGAAGAAGGGTTTAATTAGTGGTAATTGGGTAATTAGTTTAGATTATTGGATTTAGTTGATAGTTAAAGGTTATTTACCTTGGTCAACAGTCATTTAGCAGGTCATCCAATGAAGTCGTTGTATCGTTGTCGTGTTTGATAGCTTGAAGGTTGTTGTTTGTAAAAAATAAAAAAAACTTTGCGACTGTTTATTTGAAAATGAATAAACTTCAAGGCTGTAGTTGGTAATTGGTCCTTTATGTATTATAAACTTATCAAGCGTAGGTTATCAAATCATCATTTGAAATTTATTTCACCGATATATTTCCTAATTATTTACTTAAATAATTATTGTGTAATCTATTTGATTTGTACAGTTTTTTTTATTATAGTCATATAAGTAATATATAGGATTATCTATATATATAAAAAAAACTATTTCAAAATTATTTTCTTTTCTTTATTTATTACCAAATTATTTTAATAAAAATTAACTTTTTACATAAATTATTAATATCTTATTTGATAATAATCCATTGTAATTAAAAGATACTACATAACTTAATTGATTGTATATGGTAAACATCTTCTGTAAAGCGGGAAAATTTTTATTGTCGAGCCGACATGTGTCCTTATAGTTTATTTCTTCATTAGTATATTGTATAGATTTGAAAAGATTACAAGCCTCGAAAAAGAGATTACAAATCTTAATGCCTACTACAAATTTCTAGAACGTGAAATTACACTTAAACAAATAACTTGAGATAAACTAACCCAACCGAAGATACTTTTAGATAATAGTGTCTTCGGAATCTTGATACCAAACTGAGACCCTATCTAGTTTTCTATAAAAGATTTATTCCGCCTACTTGGTACTTAGGCTTAAGAACTTGGAATGCACTTTTGAGATCGAACGATTTGCAATGAAATATAAACACTATGTACTTGATCAGTGCGAAAAATAAGAGATTATATAGATTAAATTAAGAAATAAAGTGAATAAAGTTTGCCAGATTATTTCATTTTTAAAAACTTGTAAAGAATAAAAGTTGGGGAACAAGGAAGGAGAATTGACAGCAGAATTATGTCCCAAAAAAACCTTGCATTTGATCCCTTTAGAGGTCGGATCATAATCCCCATTATGCCATGACCCCTATTATCCAAAGTCTCCAAAATGTCGTGGAAAAAACAAAGCGCAATAATGAACTGGATGAAACTTGCGAGGTACAAGATTAGACATTAGTCATGACCCGCGACTTGCTGCAGCACATTTCTAGAAACATTTTGTCCTTCACTCGCGAGTCGTGAAATTTATACTCTCGGTTTTTTTGTTTTATTTTTCCTTTGTTTTTGAAGATTGGCTTTATTCTTTTATCCCTACTATTTTCATAGTACTTGTCATGGGTTTTACTTGTTATTCCTTTAGTATACTTAGTATACTTTATTCTTTTATACCTATCATATCATACATCATATCATCATACAATACTATAAAAGTTTTGGAAAATTCTAAGTGTCATTATTTAAAGAGGCATCATCATACAATACTATAAAAGTCTTGAAAAATTCCAAGTGTCATAATTTAAATAGGCATCATCATAATCATAATCATCATAACATCTATTTAAAAAGTTGTAAAAAGCCAAGTGTCAAATTTCTAGAGCATTTGCCATATGTAATTTTTCTATTGGAGTATTTAAATTAAATGAATTAAAATAGTTGACCAATCTACTTCAATCAAAGATTTGACAATCAATTAATACTCTAATCTATAGATTGAATAAGAGAATGGAAACATTAAATTAAGAATCATTAAGATGATATTAACAAAGTTAAAATTACAAATTAGGGAATAAAATATTAATCATATATATCTTAATAAATTACTACTAGAGAAATTTAAAAAAAAATAAAATAAAAAGTATTTAAATAACATTAAATAATTTATTAAAATTTAGACTGATTTAGTTATAAAAATTATTTCAACTAATCATCATACAATTTAATAAAAAGACTCAAAATCACATGTTCATTCTTTTGGAGCCACGCTAGATTAAAGAATTTTATTTGTTGATATTGGCTTAAGTGACTAATAAAATTAATTAATCAACCAGTTATTTATTTTATTCATCTACAAACTATTTCAATTTATAACACATATAAAAATTTCATATTACCCTATTTTAACAATAATTATTTATTATTTTATCTTTATATAGTATATTTAATTATAAATTATTACTGCATGTTTTTTAAAAATATATTTATAAACATTTTCGTACTAAGAATTCCGTGCATTGCACGGGGTTTAAACTAGTATCATATAATACAATACTATAAAAGTGTTGAAAAATTCTAAGTGTCATCATTTAACTTCGAATTTAATATGTTCAATTGAATGAAAAAAAGTTATATATCAGGTAAATAATTAAAATAAACGTCAGTAATTATGTTTTGATTTAAAAAATCATGTATTTGGTAAATTTAATACAGTAGTTACTACTTACAATATTGTTTGAAACTGTTTTTGTATATATTTTGCACTTAACAAATTTGTGCATTGCACGAGTTTCTATACTAGTATACTATAAATTTAAATTATAAGAGGATGACCGCCAACTTCTAAAGAACATAATTCATCATGATTTTTCAAGGGAAAGAAGTTATTAAGGCATTGTTTGATTCCAAGAATCATGAAACCAACACAAACAAACATACTCAAGATTGAACCAAACAATTCACATCCAACTCAATTCATTCTTCTGCAAGAAACAACCAATAAGTAACCCTCTTTACAAATAGTTTTTGCGCTAAACTACATACATCAACATTCTTCGAAAAGTTATCGAAATATCTAACTTCGCACTTTCTATACGACCAAAGAATGTTTCTGCTTCTTCATCAATTGAATCTTTGTAAGAAAAATATGATCATCACCTTAGATAACATGCTGTCATCAGCCCTGGAAATCGGAACATAAATGAGCATAGGTGTCGATCATATATCATTCAAAACGACCAGAATATATGAGTTTTTACCTGATAGAATCTACGAGAACTTATACTTCTATGCTTCAGCTCTCCTCTGCGAGTTGTCATCACATCAAATACTTCCTCGTCATGTACGATTCTTTCACTATCATCGAATAGACTATCTGGATCTGCATCTTGTTTCTGTAAATAGAAATCATAAAGGGTTCATTCTTCATTGAAATTGTGCAAAACATGTTTCTGTGATTAACGATCCATCCAACATTACTTCATAAAGCTTATCGAATGAGCATTTGCTTAGCTAAACAAATAGTGTATATTAGCGATACCCTTGTTACATTTAATTCAGTAAATAGAGAAGGAATGTAGCGACAAACCCTTGCTTGTACGTCATGCCTTGGAGAGAAAACTATTTCCTGGTATTCAGCTAAACATTCCTGCATATAATAGGGGAAACCGATGAACTCGAAAATCTACATTGAGGATATGTAAAACGCCAATATAGAGAAACTAAATTTGCACAAATCAATGCCTAATGATCATATTCAGGGTCCCAAACAAAAAGAGATGTAAAAGCATACTTTTATGGACATGGCTCGATTATCTCCGGAATGAATTGGTACATGAGGTGCACCAATGACTTCCTCGTACTCAGCAGCATCCAGTTCTTGAAGATAATCAGATGGAAATAGTTTCGGAAGCAAGTATTCTCTTATAGGTATTAGGAAGAAGAATGGCAATGGAAACAATATCCCTACTATAGGTATCCATGTTATTCCAAAGCAAAACAGGAAATATACTAACTGCCACACTGTAAATATCATGATATACTTGAATGGCACTGACTCCACAAATGAAGCATGGTTGTCTTCCAAAACTCTGCCAAAAATAATTACAGAAATCAACAAAAAAAATAAAATTGACACGGCCTTGCACATTATATTCTAATAAGGACGGCGACCTACTTGTATCGACGACTTCTAGTGACGAGCAACAATGGTAGCCTTTCCCAGAACTGATTACCAGGAAGACTGTCAAGAGACATGAAGGCAAAGTATCCCCAAAGAACAGACGTGGGTATTTGTTTGATTATGGGAATTGCTCCAACCGCCAGGCCAACAAGTATAGATTGTAACAGATTGCTCCATCTCTGTTCAGAAACTCTGATGGGTAAGTGAGCATCAATGTGCTTTGCAGGATCGAATTGCTTCACATACCCATCGTGACTCATTACTGCCTCTTTTAATCCCCAAAGTTCTCTCGAGACAACAACTTCCTGCCGGTGCCAGCAAATCATAAGCATAACATCAGAAAAATCATTATAAGCAAGAATAGGGTAAGGGAATTGATCATTCTTTAGGTGGTGAGAATCGAACACCTTTCATAAGGGTCATAAGTAGGGATCAAGAAAACCTTCAACCACTAGGCTAACCTTAATCCTCAGCTTTTTTTTTTTTTTTTTGAGCGTCGTACGGGGAGAGAAATGATAATACAATCATAAAGAAATTACTGTCATGTCTGTTTTTATTCAAATAAGCATAAATTAGAACACTTACATTGGGAGCAGGATCCATCTCCATAAATGTATCGTGCAATTTCTGATAAATTTCCGAGTTACTAGCATTCAGTTGTATGGATTCTTTAGCTTTGGAGATCATTTTTTGTCGCATCAACTTTAATTGAACGTGTGAAAAAAGAAATCGAATAAGAAGCCGACTTTTTGTTTCAAGCTCAAACTATAGCGATCTCAAAATGTTAATTACCTGCCTCTTCAGAACAGCAAGGCTTTTGGTGTGCATAGGAGCTTGTGGTAAGACTCCATTACACGGAGGGAGTCCCAGCAGCCCACATATTAAAGTCTGAAAAAAGCATCAGTAAAAATAGTTTTGACTTCACAAAAAATAAATGCATCAAATGCTCATCAACAAATTTACCATAAATCCAAGTACGAATAGATCATAGTGGTACGCTGACGGTTTCTTTAGATTGAACTCGGGCTGCTGAGCCATCTGTGATGCAACGCTGTGATCGAAGAAATAAAGTCCAGCAATCATAATTGCGGGTATACAAGCTGCAATAATGTAGGAAACTGGAACCTTTGACATGTCCTACACATTTTAAGACATAGTTTGAAACAACTGTAAAGCAACAAGTATTGAGCTCATAGGAAGTATACTTACCTTGAAAAGAGTCCAGTGGGCTTGAGAGGCTGAGTCCCAAGGGGATGGTACTTCAAGCCTCCTGGGAACCTCAGAAGAGAGTCTACTCGGAATAAGATAAGACAGTATTGTCCACACCACTATCATGACGGGTACCCCATAATCAGCTATAAAACTCCGAAACCATCCTGAAATTTATAAGGTTAATCATCAGCTATTACTAAGATGTTTACAAATTAGGTTAGTTTTACTAAAACGAACATGCTGAGGTGAGGTGGGCAAGCACGAATTTGGGTTTTCAAAGAAATGAGCTAAATAAAATAGGAGCTGTTTAGAGTACCTGTGCCATATTGCCAAGATCTTGCCGTAACACTTTTAACAGAAGTGAAGAGTACTCCAAAGGAAAACACAACAGCAAGCAGGCCGTTTATGTAAAATATCTGAAAATCATCACTCTGTTCGCCATTTTGTTCCGGATGTGGAGCACGAAATTCATCAATCACCCCCTATCCAATGCCCAAAAATCAAGCTAAGTAATTAAAATTTACTCAACTCTCTATACATGTAAATATTATTTTGACATACCTTAACAGCCGCTTGCATAAAGAGAACTGAAATTAACATGCCAAAGAGCTCCCCCGCTAACCTCGTAAATCTACTGATAAGATTAGATGCATTGAATATAGCTAGCAGAAACAGGAACATTGCTGTCCAAAGGCATACCCTAAACAAATGACAAAATTATTATACAAACATTTTCTAGTATGCTTAATTTTGTAGTTTTGAGAAATTAGTTGCAAGCTAACCATGCTGTCCAGGCTAAGAATAAGTCCTTTCCCAGTTGTTCACTGTTTCTGGATATATTGTATAAGTAACTATACATAATTATTGTTGGTTCAGCTACACCTAAAATCATTAACGGCTGCCCACCAATTATTGAGTGAATGATTCCACATATTGCTGTAGAACAAAGCGTTTCGACTGTGCTCAAACTCCCATCTAGCACCAAACGATAATCAATAGTTACAAGAAGAGCAGAAGCAAAAAAACATACAAATTCTTTACCAGAAATGTTTGAAACGTACCTGTATCCTTACTTAGTTGCTCTCCAAATGCAATAACAGGAAGAGCAGAAGCAAAAAAGATACAAATTGTTGGAGCCAATATCCTGCACATGTTTAAAAAGAAATTTTGAATCATGTTTAAAGCGTGTTTTCAAGGAAAATCGAATAGGAAGAGTTAGATATTGTACTTGACAGTAGCTCCACCTAGCCAATCATGCCTATAGAATCTTAATCTCCCCTTAAAATCTGTAGCTATACCTTGAAAGGGGATCGTTGGTTTGTCCATTTAAATCATGAAGGGCACACTACTACAATGACAATATAACAGGATCTGCACAATCATGAAGCAATGTTTAATTTGTTACTCAGGCGAGTTCAAAGAAAATGGTGATGTAATAAGCCTTAGGGAAAGATGGCATGACAAACTTAAGACTAGCTACACTGTAATATTCAAACAAACCCAAGGAGTCATAAACTTAAGTTTCGAAAATCTACTTGAAAGCTAAAGCCAACAAAGAGACACAATTATCCTACAAGAACATACATCTCACACAAAACAAACAAACAAACAAAAACAATGCTAAAGTCTTATTACCAATTGGTTTAGTTTTAGGATGAAACCCTATTGGTTTGTGTCCAATCAAGTCTCCTCTTTTGTGGGTCTTGTGTACATGCCCAAATTTATCAGATGGAAACTTTCAGTATGTCTTGATGTGGCTCCTACATTGAGCATATGAAAATTTCAATATTAATTGTTTTTGAAAACCGAGATATGCAAGATGTTGTGACAAGTCCAAATGCCACAATATTTGAGGTGACTTTGATCACCTAGTAGCTTACTCAATGGGCATGCACACTTGAGAGTGATGACGTGTGTGCAAAGGAGTATGGAAAGATATTTTTTGGATCACTTCATGAAGTGATCATTGGGGATGACATGACATGTTTTGATGAAGGCATAGAGCACTAAAGAAAGTTGTTGAGGTGTGCCTTGATCAAGGCAAGGCTCGAGGAAAACGTTGCACGACCAAGGCAGCAGCTCAACAGAAGATCAGAAGCTGCTGATGCCTTCGCTCGACCAAGTCGAGCGGACTTGCTTGTGAAGGGAAGGGGAGGTATCCTTAGATACCTCACTAATCTTGTCTCTATTGTTGCTCTGTTTTTGTGCATTCTTTTAGCCATTTGTTCTTTACCAAACATGCCAAACCCTTGCATTTCACAAGACATTATCTTCTTCATCAATATTTTAAAAAATATATACAAGCATCAACCTGAAATAGTCATGCATCAACCTGAAATAGTCATTCTGATATTACAAGATTAAGATTGGATACATTTGACCCTTCATCTCTCCTAGGACGAAGCCACTATTAGTGGCATTGAGTCAATATTAAACATTTATATATGACATGAATTCTTTTCTCTTCAAAAAATTCACAACTATTTATGCATATGATGAACAGTTAACATTTATGCATCTACAACTACATTCCAACCTAAGGGAATTGAAAAGCATCAAAAATTGAGGAAAATCCCACATATAAAAAGATAAAAAAAAAAAAATCAAGAACAATCCCCCATAAAAAAATAAATTATTAAGAACAATCCTCCATACAAAAAATATATAAAAATTTAGGGGCCATGAAGTAGAAAAAGAACATCAATTTCTATTCACCATAATGATTATTGACCAATAGGATTTCACATTTATACACATACACCAACAAAAACAAAAATTTTGCTTTAGTCCAATTATCTTATCAAATATTCAAATTACATGTAACATAATTAAAATATTCTAATTACTTTTAAATAATAAGAAACTTACATTTTTTTATATTTTTCAGGGAAATTTGGGTAAAGAGTGCACCAAAATTTGTTAATAAAAATCCCATCAAAATGTCTCCATGAAATTAATTGTTATTGTTTTTTGATTTTTACTCTCCTTTTCTTTTTCTTTCCTATTTTATTATCCATTTCATTGTCAAAATTATTATTTCTTTGAAACTCTGCAACAGAAAAGCTTGTGGGCATTGGACACCTGGGATGCTGCTGCCCATCAGAGATTTCTATATTTTTAGTCATTAAATCTTTTGTTTACCTTAGTTCTAGGAATTTTATTTTATTTTATTTTAATAGTTTTTTTTATTTTAATAGTTAAAGAACCTACTCTTTTTAACATTATAATTTCTCTTATTCACGTTAAATGTCCCATTTGGTTTTTTCAATACTATTCAACAATCACTCTTATTTCGTGTTTTGTTTTTAATCTATAAGTTAAAAGATAGTCGAGTGGGATCTTATTTAATTAGTCTTATTGTAAATTTTATTAATATTAATTTTTTATAATTTTTAATCAAACACAATTAAAAAGACAATAATAAGAATACTTTTTTCGGTTTACCTATAACCATAATACTCTCACAGATATTTTTTTGGTGAAATACTCTGACATATCTAATCATATACACAAAATAACTCACAGATAACAATAACATAGTTTTATACATTGAGATTCATACAAATTGTTGTAAGATGTAACTTCAAAATCAATAAAAAAAATTTATAAACAAAGTTACATAGACTTTTAGAAGGTTTACAAATTAAATATTACAACCCAAGATTCTTGCTTATGTACACAAGTGAAAACTTTAAAATACTGATCTTCAAACATGAACAAAACAACATGAAAGTTTTGAATATGACTTTATATAAATTCTAGGTGAGATGCACTTTCTTAAAACATAGTTTTCTCTCTACTACGATGCTTGGGAATGTAAACCGCAAATATATTCTGAGATAAACTTGACTAACATCCTAGCACTTTAAATGGAAGAAGAAAACAGAAAATTACATAAGAGGATTGCAATTTCTCTACGTAAAGTGCCAGATAGGAGAAGAAATCCGAAAATTTTCATATATATCATAACCCACACATGCATTATATATTCATAGAAGAGCACTCAACATTTCATGGAGTAAAATGTGGCTCCATGAAACGCAATCTCGATCCATGAACAAATGTAAATAATATTCATCCCAAAATATTTAGAATATATCACACTTTAACCGTATGTAGTTATAGCATAACCAACAAAACGAATAAAACTAACTTGCAAAGAATCGCACGAATCAAACAGCTCCAAACCAGTCGCTCGACTGAGCCAGTCAACCAAATTGGTCGAGCCAACTCCAGCCAGTCGAGCGGTCGATTGGTTCTAGACTGGGTTGTCCATTTTGTGCCCTCTTGTGGAATTGACCCCACTAACTCTTTGCAGTTTTAGGGATTTTTTCAATTAATTATGATTTGATTTATTTAATATAATTAATTCCCGATACCACTATATGTTGTAAATAACAACAATCCTCTCCCATTTATAGTATATAATCTTTTTTCGCTTTTGCAATTCATAATTTCCAACTCATTTCATGCATCAATGCCAATGTCCGTCCAGATTCAATTGACACCTAGTACCGCGCATCTTTACAATTTGATCATATCCCCTAATGTCCGTTCGTATTGAATTAATCATATATATCAAAACAATTGAAGGAGTAGTACACATGGAAATATTCGTTAATCTCACATCTGTGACATGTTAAAGGACATGTGTCCATACACTAGTGGAAAAAAAGCTATTGGCTGCTAAACATTAGTTGTGGTTCCTAATAAACGCAGCGTATAATAGGCGAAAAATAAGGCGAAAAAAAATAAACACATAGGCTGCGGTACCATTTTTGATTTTTGATTATTTTTTTATATGTATACGAAAATTGTTCTTAATTTTCTTAATGTTCTTAATTTGTTCTTGCATCATTTACAATTAGTATTTAGTCTCCTGTTTTTTTGTTCTTAACGAAATGAAAAAAAAAGGGGGGGATTAAAGGCTGCGGTTTTTCAAGCAACCGCAGCTTTTAGTCTCCTTTTTTTTTGTTCTTAAAATGGTCTATAGGCTGCGGTTTTTAGGACCGCAGCCAATGATATTTTGTCATCTGCTGCTATTACTAATGCTGCGAGTCAAAACCGCAACCTTTATTGGCAAAAAAACCGCAGCCTATCTTGTCTTTTCCACTAGTGATATTTATTCATAAAGTCAATAAAGTCACCTACTCAATTTTTCCACTGCAAAAGCTATATTTGGCATTGTACAGGTCATTGCATACATCAAAGATCCAATGATCTTTGAATATTCCATTTGAGAAATAACATCCCTTTATGAGTAACTAATTTCTCACATGGATCTATGGGAGTGACAACTGGGGCTTTCTTAAACATATAAAACCGTTTGAGAATCTTCTCAATATAATGATATTGGTTCAACATAAAAACTCCATTAAGTTTTATTATCTTAATGCCTAAGATAATTTCAGTCTCCCCCTAATCCTTCATAGAAAAGGATGATGACAAAAATTCCTTTGTCATCTCTACATGCTCGATGTTAGTGCCAAATATGAGCATATTATCGACATAAAGGCAATGATAACACCATTTCCTTTATCATCGAACTTGTTGTGAACATACTTATCAGCCTCATTCACTTTGAAACCAAAAGACAATACCGTGTCATCAAACTTTTGATGCCACTGCTTCGGTACTTGTTTAAGTCCATAAAGAGACTTAACAAATTACACACCTTCTTCACTTGTCCTTTAACAACAAATACTTCAGGTTGTTTGATGTACACTTTCTCCTCCTAATCACCATAAAGGAATGCAGTTTTGACATCCATTTGGTAAATCAATAAATTATGGATGGAAGCTAAGGCAATCAAGAGCCAAATAGTTATACTTCTCGCAGCGAATGCATACATATCGTAATTATCAAGACCCTTTTTTTGTCTAGAGCTTTGCACCACTAAACTTGCTTTAACGAATCACGAACCCATTAGGTCTACATTTAACAATGATATCCGTTTACACCCAAGTGTTATTACCTATGATTGAATCTATTTCATTATTAACGGCTTCTTGCCAAAAAGCCTGATTACTAGAAGACATTCCAACAAAAATGCAATTCAAACCTCTTTCACAAAGTTTCTTCTTTTTATTATCGGAGACTCTTACAGTCACCCTACATCCTCAAACTCGAAGATAACTCAAGTTTGGTTTCCTCTTGAACCAAAGATCATAAGGAATAACCTTTTTCCTCTAATAGGAACCCGATTAAGGATGTGACATGCGGTCAACATCGCTTCAACCCAAAATCTTTCACTCAATCTTGAGTAGGATAACATGGAGTTAACAATTTTTTGCAATGTCTTATTTTTCCTTTCGACAACACCATTTAATTCTGGTGAATAACCCATCGTAGTTTCAGACAATTCTCATTTTTTGAAAATCATAAGGGTCATAATATACCCTTCCTTTATCTGTTCTAAGACGTTTGATCTTAAAATCCAATCTTACTTCACTTCATTCTTAAAAATTTTAAACGTACTCAATGCTTCACCTTTAAAAGGTAATAAATACGTATAACAAAATCTAGAGAAGTCATCAATGAAAATAATCATATTATTTTTCTTACTTAAAAATGAAGTGCTATGAAAATCACACAAGTCACTATGTATTAAAAAAAAATGTTAGAAATTCTTTTTACTTTCTTAAATGGATTTCTAGTGATCTTGTTTAACTTGCAAGTACAACATTTATGTTTACCATACTCATACATAGAAATAATCTCATTTTTATCCTTAAATTTGTGAATTTTTCAAGTCGAAATCAAACCGAAACCCAAATTTGTTTATTTTCAAGGACCAAAGACCAAACCTGATGCTCCCAATCTAGTTCAATTTTGGTCCGAGTTCAACCGAACCAAATCCAGACCATCGATACTATCCAATTTTGCACACCCTGCTTCCACGGCTCCATCTATGCCAGACGAGAAAAAAGACAGGCTAAAAGTAACAAAGTGTATACAATATGGAAGCACGATATAGTACGAGCATATGTTAAACATGTAGAACACCAATCGACCCCTCTGAAACATAATTTTACTCCTGTTAATACTTCTTTAAGATCAACGATTCTGGGATCAGACTTTCTTCAGAACAAATCAAACAGAAGTCTGTTGCTGATGCGAAAAATACAATATCGGAATTAGCTAATATAACATATATAAGAAGCAATACTATAATGAAATTTTCAGTTTTTGTCGAGCAAATCGCCAGTTAAGGAAAAATCAACGTGATTCGTGCAGGTTACTTCCACAGTTTCCTCAAGGACATGTTCTTTTCTGTATCCTTTTTCATGACCTTGGCTACTGCCATTTCAAAATCTTCTTGAGTTACATGAATTCTCCTCTCCCTCAAAGCAAACATGCCTGCTTCGGTACAAACAGCCTGTAAAGATTAGAGCAACAGAATTCAGTTATAATTTCCATCTAGTACAAATCCCATCAAGGCTGTAATTGTCATTTAAACAGTTATTCAAACACTTGGCAGAAGAATGTATCAATAATAAGCCACAGAGGATTTATTTTCGTCTAAAAGGAAATATGAAAAAAATTTATAATTAGGCGTCTTTCGTATCAAAGAAAACAAATTAAGAAGCCACTAGATATACATGAATGGCTATTTTTTGGCTGGAATAAAAACCATTAATGGGAACAATTTTGAATTTTTTAGGACCGGAGATCAAACATGTTACTTTATACACAAATAGAGGTCAACTATTCACATGCAGCATATCATATTCATGGGAACTCAACCAGTTTCTTAAATATAGGTTGAACAATTTACAAACCTTCAGCTCTGCACCAGAAGCACCATTCATTTTTTCTGCAATCTTCTTCAAATCAATCCCACGCATCAAATTCATTTTCCTTGAGTGGATCTTCAAGATGTCAAAGCGAGACTGGAAAAAAGAAACTTAGTCATTAACAATGGCAACAAGCTAATGAATAGTTTAGAAACATACTAATTTCATACTTTAACTTTCAAGAGAAACAATCCATATAGGTTTGCTTTGATAAGTGACAAGTGACTCTACTTGCATAGCAAGATAAAAACATCAACCAACTGCTCATCATTAGTAGTTTTAAAGAATGTAAAAACAAAAACTTGGCACTATGATTGAAACTCACAGAGTACGCTATGAAAAGAGAATTTGGAAGAAAAGAAAGCATGGAATAAGGGGTTCATTTCAAGCTGGAGGACAAAGGGAAGTAAAGGATGTAAGGGTGTCATTTCAAACTCAGGAATGAAAGGGGTAAATCTAGGAGACTAGGACTCTCTCATAACAATTGTGTAAGAAACATTTGCAAAACCACCAGTAGACCCGACTATGTATAGATCAAAGCTAAAGACCTAATGAGTATTAATGAGACAACTATTGCATATTGCAAGCTATCAATCATCAAGTATTGTATGAGACCGTTTCACCATGAGACGAGTCCATATAATTAGCCAATTCTCTATTAATCACTTTAAGATTGGAAGCGTTCACTTTAATGTTATAACTGATCTCTCTAAGACTATAAATAACTATCACTTTAAAACTGTAAGTAAGCACTTTAAGGTCATAAGTGATCATTATAAAAAAGAGTAAGTATATATTGGACCAGTTCAATAAAGATGATCTGAACGTGGGACCCTTCTTATTTAAGAATCTGCCATCAATGATAAATTTTTACACCAGCTATCTAATAAAAGGGGCAGATAAAAGTCGATGTTTTTCAAAATGTGGCCTAGTAGTGTTAATCAGCAACCTCATCTTTTCCCTGAAAGACTAAAGTATACACCAAACAGTGAAACTTGTATTCCTCAACACCTCTCACATGATCTTTCTCTTTTCTCTCTTTGATCCATGAGGTCCAAATTTCCCATTCATGTCTTCCAAAATTATACAAATACTTTTAACATTATCCTATGAAAAAAATCACTTTCCTTCCTTTCTTCACCCAAGTCAATAGTTATTCTAGAGATAAAAATATATTTCCTTGCATAACATTTACATTCCTAATAGATACAAAGTAAGTTTTTTCTTAAGCATTTCCTAGTATCCTAAATCCCAAACCAAACAAAATCGTATATGCAAGGCTAAAAGAAGATCTCGTTCATTGTTACCTAGAACGACAATTGGTTTGAAACAGGGAACAAAAACGGGAACGAGAACAAGGAACAAAACCTAGATTGACTTGGAAACTATTGCGTACGAGACACATAATGTATAAAAAAAACATTTCAAAACACAATAAAATTAAAATGATTTATTTTTTGCTTTAATAAATTGTTTTAAGTGATATTTTTTTTGAAAAAAGGTCTTCTACATCGAGACATCACCTCGAGTGATTTATCTCGCGTTTCTTGGTGATAATAAACGAATGTTCCTGGCTTTTGAAATGTGGGTACGTTACATGTTCCATGTAACTATGATCTCGTCTATCATAAAGTAAAACAGAGGCTTTTTTAAGTTTCTCTAAAGCAACAAGTGACATCATTATTTTCGATTAATTAAAAGAGAACTTTGGGAAAAATCAACACAAATGCACTATATAGTAATTGGCGTGGGGTAAATCTTCCATGTTAAGTAAATCGCCAAACAAGAGCCTCATCAAGTAACTTGTCAAACCATAGGGTGTTTGCCAAATGGCTGTTAGTTGCTGGCTATTACCGATTTTGGTTGGCTTGTTTGACTACCTGAAGTGTTGATTATTTTTGTTGGCTTGATTGTTGACTGTTTATTAAAAAAGAAGTGAGTCAATATGCCTACAAGCTAATTAAAAAAGCTAAACAAACTAGCTTTTTTATTTTGCCTTAAAATACAACTATACTGAATGTTTTCGCTTTTAAACCAACCAACAAGCCAAAAAGTCAACCAAAAAGCTATTTAACAAACACCCATAGGCCTGATGCCAATTAGATATATTTGAGTGAGGAGCAAGAGAGGGATGTGGGAGCACTTAATTATTGGTATGTGATACTTATATAGGACATGTTGAAACAGGGACACGCAAATGTGAAATACTGCACACAGTATAATATAATGAAATGAAGCCAATCAATTAAACTCACATCTTCATTGGGATTGGGAAATTCAATTTTCCTATCAATCCTTCCAGGTCTAAGAAGTGCAGGATCTAATATATCAATACGATTTGTAGCCATCAAAACCTGAAAAACAATCATTCGAAGTCAATTAAAATGAACTATTATGCTGCAAACAATGTACAAAGAATTAGAAAGCACATTTCAGACAAAAATTCCAAAAGACAAGTACTTTGATCTTATTTGATGCTTCAAATCCATCTAGTTGATTAAGAAGCTCCAGCATAGTTCTTTGAACTTCACTATCCCCATTTCCAGACCCAGACTCCATCCTTGCTGATCCAATACTATCAATTTCATCCATAAAAATGATAGACGGAGCATGTTCCCTGCAGTATAAAAAAACCAAGATTTATACATTAAGCTTTTCCACTAGAGTAACCACAAACATTGAATGTTAAAAGGACAAGATATTATGTCCAGCTAAAATAACATAATAGCAAGACTGAAAAAGAGACGTGAGCAAACCTGGCCATGACAAAAAGTTCTCTAACCATCCGAGAACCCTCTCCGATATATTTTTGTACTAACTCTGACCCTGATACCCTTATGAATGTACAGTCAGTGTGATGTGCCACTGCCCTAGCGAGTAGGGTTTTCCCAGTGCCAGGAGGACCATAAAGCAAAACTCCCTGGAAAAGAGAAAATGACACACAAGGTCATGATTACACCATAAAAAAACAGAAAAAGAGTTAAAGATACAATGACTATTAAAATTTCTTAGAAGCTCACTACAATGAAAAGGGGAATTGACAATAGCAAGCACTCATCTCCAAAACCAAAAAGAAAAGAAAATTCTTTCATCATTAAACACAAATAAATACAACAATGCCAAAGCCTTAATCCCAAAAGATTGGGGCCGGCTAAATGAACCAATATGTTGGTTCCGATGACCGTCGAGATGGATTCTTCTCCATTCATCAAACACAAAAAATGAGCATTGAAAATGCCAATAAAGTTCAAGAATTTTACCTTTGGTTGAGCAATACCAAGGCTCTCAAACAACTCAGGGTGTTTAATTGGAAGCTCAATAACCTGAAATACAAGTGGAAAAATCAGGAATCCCTCTTTGTTTAGGAAGCAATGCACTCATTAGTTCATGAGATTAATGGAGGAGAATATAGGAGATATCTAACCTCCTTCATCTCTTTAATTTGCTGGTCCAAACCTCCAATCATGTCATAAGTAGAGTCAGGTACTTTCTCAACTTTCATAAGGTTCACCAAAGGATCAACTTTACTCGGCAAGACCAGATGAAGGACATAACTGTCGTTTCGAAGAGCAACTCTAGTAGAAGGTGTAAGTTTTGTTATGTCGATGCTCTTATCAACATCAACAACATACTTCCCTTCTGGATGAACCTGATTATTGTTAAAACCCATTCAAATAAAGATATGAATTGGGAAAATGGCTAGATGTTGAACAACCTGGTGAGTAGACTGATTGACAATTTATACATTGTCAGTTGGAAACACTCATGTAATAAATATTGCTCAAGAGAACATGACTCATGACGAAATTATTATAAACATACACACCTTAACCAAGACCTTAGACTTCCCCATGACTTTGACTACTTCACCAACATATGATCCTGGTTCTTGAAGTAACATTAATTCCTCTTTAAGCATCCTCACTGTGCATGGTCAAAGCAAGTATAAGTTCAACTTATACTAATTGCAGTAAAAAATCCATGTATATCAAGCATTTTTAAAACTTAATAACCCACTTTAGCACGATCCAGAATTGATCATACAAATACATAAATCCCATCAAACACGAACTATGAACCACACGCAAGAGCTTCGCATGAGAATTCGAGGAAACTTGAGAATTCACTAGTTTTTAAGGTTAAACAATATAGAACTTATGAATTGTCTACTTTTACTGAGGATTTGCTGGATAAAAATAATGTTTTGTTTTATAACTTTTTTATTGAGTCGAATCTTTATCAATGCTATCATTTAAGTGGGAAAAAACACTCTAGAACTTTGTTAACAGTTTTTTTACTTAACAAGCGGTTTGAAATGTACACTTGTAGTTTATGACCATGGTTCACAATTAATTTAGTTAGCGCATTATGTTAAAGATGGGTATTGTCAGATACCTATTTATTCACTATCTCCTTCATATAATTAATATTAGTGTCATTTGTTAATCAAAGAGACCTAAAGCTGTAATCAGTACAAGGTCTTGACAATGTATTGTTTTAGGCAAACCTTGATTATGAGTCAAGCAAATTTGCTTAAAAAGTTGCTCCATAAATTCCACTATAAGGTCATCTTAAAACTTTTCGTCTCTTATAATACCACTGCATATTGTCTAGCCCAAAGTCTGTGTATTATTTGTTTGTATTCATGAAAATATCTCTAATGTAGTTGATTTGCTGATTTGGTGCTTCTAATTACAGAAAACTAACCAAACGTTTTGTTATATTGAAAGAGACTTGCAGTTTAATCCTAAAGTAAAAATACAGTGCCAACCCTAAAGTGACGCATATTGAGTGAAAGAAGAAACAACATAGGTGCATGTTATAATTCAAACAGGAACAGCATATCGATCACATATTAGACGACAGAAAAATATGCCACAAAAACTCCAATTAAAATCTAAACGAAGCGGAAATAAGATGTTTCCCAAAAGAAGAAAACTTGACCATTTACAGCCTCTACTGTGGTGGTGGATTTCTCAAAAAGTGTTTTTAGAAATCTATCATTTGAAACAGCCAGCTATACCTAAAAATAGAGCTAAAGTATGCTTTCCATAACAATAGCGATCAAATTTGAAAACCAATAATCAACTTTGCCTCACTAGATGACATGAAATAATTCTACTATTAATCATTAAAATAACAAACCTACAATTCACTATCATACAGAAAAATGCAAGAGATATGAAACAGCATTTTGATTGAATAGTAATGAGATTACAACTTTGGTAAATCTCTTGAATTCTTTAAGTTAAATATTACCTACAATATTTAATAGTGATAGGATCTTTTGTAAGTTATTCCATCTGAAAGCCTACAATATTTGATAATATGGGGTAATGGGATCTTCTATGGTTTACTACATCTAAAGGAGGTGATGTGGTTTTAAGAATTTTTCCATCTAAAAGCCTACTAAAATTTTAGAAATAAAGTATAACACAAAAGAGGCTTAGTTTACAGAATATGAAAGAGAGAAAACAAAAAATTTGAAATAATAAATAAAACATGTACTCTATGTACCTACTATACTAAAATATAAATAATAATTAATTATTAAATATATCATAATAAGATTAGTAACTAGGTAGCTTTAATTCTATTTCAACTGTCATCGAATAGAATAAAAAGCCAAAAATATTTTCAATTTAACTATCTTGGAACCCAGAGAGTATTATCTTTTGTCACGTTCCAAAAAGCAAATGAAAAGGTCATCATCAACATCATCAACCCAATATCCCGCTCGAAAAAAGGAAAAGGTAAAAAAAACATTCATCTTCATGTCTACACACCACACTATTCTTCGAGTTTCAAATGGCAGTGCTTCAAGGAACTTTAATGGTGGTAACTAAGAGAACCCCCCCCCCCCCCTAATTGTTTTAAAGCACTGATTAAAATGATTAAAATTGCAATTTAGAGCGATTTGATTAGAGAGCGAACCCCGATTAGGGTACAGTCATGTGACGATGTTTCAACCCCTTTTCATGTCCTAATAATTTTATAAATCAATAAATGTATGCTCATCTATAGTAGCATATGCATCTTAGCTACCCCTTATCGTTATCATTCTATTAGGATTTTCCCTAAATGTCCAACTATCCTAGTGCAAAAAATGGTAACATTAAATTCCATCGGTTGCGTTGCAAATGTTTTTCAAAAACAAAAGTCGCGTAAGTGTCAAAAATCGCACTTTAGGCCGTATTAAGAATTATATCATACTTTTGACTGATACTTAGATGTTATGATAACCACATCCCTCCCGTCACCGCATTATTGTTCCATATGACCATTACCATATTTTTGCACTATGATCCAACCCATAAAATAACACTAGTGAAAGAATTATTCGACAAATAATGGTTAATATCCAAGTCATGATCTCTATTCTACATAAGAATGACCCCAAATACTTGAAACATTTAGTTGATTGTAGTCCCTAATCTCCCAATCTTATTCAACCCCAATTGGTTACTCCATACAAAAATAACCCATCCTTTATACTTTGTTTAACTTCAACTTAATCTAAATCCCAATGATTCTATAACTCATGCCACCAAAATTCCAACTTAACAATAACCCCCTATTCGGTCTCGTTGGCTAACAACATACCCAATCTTTCTTCGTGAATAAGTATTTTGATTGCCTAGGATAACTATAAACCAATAGTAATAGAGGAATCTTTTATTTCTATGCAAGTCTACTTTGTTACCATTTCCCTATACATAACTTTTTTATTTCGAGATGTAAACCAATAGTAATTGAGGAATCCTTTAACTGAAAAAACGTACTATAACAAAAACTCGTAGCTTTTATTTTAGAAAAAAGTAGGATGCTACCTTTGTATTTCGAGACGTAGATTTTAATGTAATACTTATACTTGAATTATAGAATCAACTTATCACAAGATATTATATTTGGTGAATGTAGGTACAAAATATTTGCATGAACAAATATATACTAACTTTTTAAAAGTTTCAAAAAGTAAAAGATCGTAAATGAGACCAAACCAAACAATCAATCTGGACTAATTTGGTCGATACCATACGGAATTTTCGGACCTTTTGTAGTGTGCTAAGCCAATGGAACATGTGCACCATAATGATTTAAAGTTATTTTATTTTTAAATATACTTTTTATACATAATGTATGTTGTACTCGATCATTCCTGAGTCAATTTATATTTCCTTTTCCCTGTTCCAATCCTTATTCCAAATTGAATGTCATTTTCGGTAACAATTGTGTGCACCCTACTTGCAAGGTATTCATTTAAATTGTCATACCACCAAGATACTTCTCTCCTATCTTGCCACAAGACTTTTTTAAGTCTATAAAAAATGTGTAAATCTATTTTTCTTATCTTATAATACTCCAATTAATCGCCACATCAAAAAAATTGCTTCAATGAAAGAATATTTCATAAATGCAATGTCAAAACATTGTCTATAAGGATGTTGTATCATTTTTCTCACAGCTCCATGGTGTGAATGAGTGAATCATCAATTTTATCCTTTGATATAGTTAGGATTAATATTGCAAATCTCCATCGATTTTATCCTTGATAGATTCCTTTTCCTACAACTGCCATGATTAAAAAATTTCATTGGACTCATTAAAGGTTTTTTTAGCCACACGAGAAATAAAACTCTTTGTTTTCATCCAAGTGGTGTTTGTATTCTTCGACTTTACCACTAGAAGTTTTAGCATTGCCTTCTTTTAGTCTCCACCGTAATCATATATACAACTACCAACATTTTATTAACCCAATTCCATAAAGTGGTTCTCGCCCACCATGTAGTTTGAAAGGAGCAAATATACGAAACTTTGCCCTTGTTGATGATAAAACTGACAAAGTTGTTTCCTAGTAAACCTTAATATGAACACCATACTAATAAAAATTGTACATGATATAATCATATATGACAAATTACTCCCTATGTTCCCTTTGTTCATAAATGATGTTCATATTAACGGAAATCAAAAAAATAAAATCTTTGTGATTGAAACAATGATAAGGTAAATGAAAATATTTTTAAGTGTAGGTGGAGAGCATATACGAACTAAAAGAATATATAATAGAAATAGATAAAAAAAAAATATGATTCATTGTAAGTTAAATATTTTATATTGGTTTAAATTGTAAATGAAAAACATGTACAAACCACAAGAATGCTTTTGAGATTTATAGAAAAGTCAGGACAATTTTGTCCAACGCATAAATATGGCAAAAAATTTGGGATAAAAATTGAAAGAATCATGGTGGAAACAGCGAATGAAACCACACAAAATGAAAGATGAGAACATCGTCTAGGAACAAAAAGAGCATAACTTGAGAAACCCTATAAATCAAGTTAACTAGAAATCAACTACTAGTACGCAACAACGCACAGTTTTTGGTTCTTACAATAATCTAAAGTAATGATAAATCTAACACCATAAGTTTCTTAAAGCCAAACAAATCAAGCAAATCACAAACAAACTATCTAAAACGCACAATTATCTCATTCCAACAATTGTCCAAAACAATTGAAAAAGAAAAGAAAGGGAACAAGAAGAAAAAACGATCTTGACTCATTAACAAAACAACATACTCAATAAAAAAAATATAATTGTTTAAAGGGATCAAAGAAATCAAAAAATACTAAAAAAAATAGTCAAAATAAAAATATCAATAAAAAAGGGTAAAATTAGGGTTAGGGTTATCGAACCTTGAGAATTAAGCTCATTACGGTGAGCTTCAAGACGGGTAAGATCCAGGGATTTTTGACGGAAAAGATGTTCAAGTTCATTGATCCGTTTGAGATAGTAATGCCGTAATCCATCGCCAAGAGTGGTTGTTATTCCTATTGGAGCAGGACTACTCCTTTCAGTTAAAGCTGTCGCCATTCTTGGGATTCGGGTGAAATGAAATTGCTTCTTCTTCTCGTGTTGAAGAGGAAATTGAATTGAATTGAATTGAATAATGAATAGTAAGACTCACGAAGTTTAGGGGCTTATTCGTGTTCAGTGCTTTATTTCAAAGTTCTCCCTTTGATGGCGGTGCCACTCGTAAAAGCTGTCTATCGCTTAAGCCTTAAGAGCACCCTAAATTGCGTGGAATTAAATTTTGGCAAATTCTAACATACAGTTTTACACGTTTGGATAGCAAATTATGAGAGAAAAGAAAGAAAGAAAAGAAAAGGGAGGGATAAAGAGGGAAAGTGAATTTTGTTTGTTTAGAAGGAAAGGGAAGGGAAGGGAAGGAAAAAGGAAGAAAAGCGTTTTCCTTCCAAATTTTTCCTATTTAGTAGAGATTATCTTCTTAATAAAATTTATTTAAATTTTCCTTTCAAATCTCTCCCCTTCAAATCCCTTCCCTCCAAATTTGTTATCCAAATAAGAGATACCTCCTCCCTCCAAATCTCTCTCCTTCCTTTTCCTCCATATCCTTCAATCCAAATACACCCTAATGAAAGTTAGCGATAATATTTTTTTAGAAAAATCCACATGTTATCATTCAATTTATATACTATTTAATTTTTGTAGCATTTTCCGTTAATTTCTTGTTAAATTCTTTTTTTTTGAGATTTTGGTAAGTTTTTTTACATGGTCGCATGTAGTTTTTGTTTAATTCACTGTTTCCATTGACGCCTATATATGTTTAATAATTCTATTGAAAAATTATAAGAAACTACCTAATCTATAGGTCTATTTGCAACAAACTATTTTATGTTTTTTTTTGTAAAAAACTACATAATGTGGTACTCCTACGACTTAACGGAAAAACGTTAGTTGACCGTTAAGTTTGAGAGTTTGAGAGGTTAAGATGTCTATGTGTCATTAGTCCTCATATATTTTTAAAAATTTAAAATTAAAAAACATAAATTAACAAAATAAAAATAAAAGATATTTGACGTCATTTTTACCTACCATAACGTTTTTAAAAAAAAAACGGACGTTGTAATTACCCTTATGGGATGACTCTTTCGAAAATTCGGTCGAAACAAGTAGTTATTCACCTATTTTCCGATACGTAAACCGAAAAGATATTTGACGTCATTTATACACATCATAACGATTTATTTTTTTCGAAAAATTGGACCTCGCAATAATCCATTTGAGATAACTCTTTCGAAAATTCGATCGAAACAAGTATTTATTCGAAAGAGCACTTGTTTCAACCAGTGAATTAAACATTAAAATGGTAAATTAAACGTAAAAATTATTTTACCATACAATTATTTAACATTTATAATTTTTCCATAAATTTATTAAACATTTATGGGCATTAATAAATTAAATGGTGAATACTCTAGCCCATTCCGTTCTTGATCTTTGATAGCTACTGGATGTCATCTCTAAGATAGCTACTGGATGTGAGGGCTATACACCTTTGTTCTTGATCTTTGATAGCTTCTTCTCTATCTTGGAATCCGTTAGTCATTTTAATGTTAGTTTTGTTCGTAGAGGTGGTAATACTCTAGCCCATTCCGTTGCTAGATGGGATGTGGGTAACGCCACCGAACGTGTTTGTATGGAACCTTTTCCCCAAGGTCTTTCCACCTTGGCTAGTTTGGATCTAATATAATGAAGCAGGTTCCCATCAAAAAAAAAATTAAATTAAATGGTGAATCAAACATTAAAATAGTGAATTAAACGTTTAAATGGTAAATTAAACAAAACATGGATGCTACCATGTGTAAAAAAATTACAAAATTATGAATTAAACGGAATTTAACAAGAACTTAACGAAAAATGCTACAGCAATTAGATAATGTATAAACTGGATGCTACCATGTGGAATATTCTTTAAAAAGTGCTACCACTGACATTTCATTAAAACTGGATGTTACCATATGGAATTTCCCTTAAATTTTCTTACCAATTTTTTTCCTCTCATAGTTTATCCCATCGATAAGAAAACCAAAAAGTTTCCTCGCCACTCTTAAATATTATTTATATAAATTAGAAAAAATTGGTAAATTTAATACATATTAATATATCACATAATAAGTGTCTAATTATAGAGCATAAAATTTTATAATCATTAGTATATTAGACTTCCTTTGCTCTTTTTTACTTGCACCAAAAGTCCAAAACTAACTTTTGCACTATTCATCATTTGAAGTATTTTGCTTATTGTGGCCATATACGAGAAAAAAATAGCCGTGTGGGATTTTGTTTTATTCATGTTGTAGCATATTATTTTTTTGGCAATTAATGATTTTAATACCAAAAAAGCACACTCCCGCTGAGAGGGAGAGTAACAAAACCCACAAAAGGGAGAGTCATACAAAACAACTAAACAGAAACAACAAAAGAAACAACAGACAACAATTACACAAGAAGAATATGTTTGTTTATCAGAATGTCGAGCTGCAACATTGAAAATCGACATCCGCCTAAGTTGTTGCTCATCCATACACTTTCCCCCAAAGAGTTTGACATTCCTTTGGAACCATACATGATAGATGATCTCTGCCCAAGACATAGTAATAACATGAGCCTTGGTATTGTGTTTCTTGTTACTCAATTGATTCATAATAGTTGTATCTTGGTCAAAGGAAGTCGGCTAAGAAAAATCACTACAAACAAAGGCTTTTACCTTCAGAATAAACACACAATGCCCAAACAAATGAACTCTAGTCCCAGGAGCATCATTACAAAGCCTACACATAGGATCCCAACACATCCCCCACTTCTGCAATCTATCAATGGTAGGAAGCCGATTCAGGATAGCTTGCCACATGCACACCACAATCCTAGGAGTTGCCTTGTTATTACAAGCTCTCAAGGGAACCTTAGGATATTGCCCTAATAACTTCTTGTAAGCAATCTTCATACTAAAATGACCATGAGGAGCACAATCATTCATGTCTTGTAAATTCTCTACCAAATGCCTGCTATTAAAAGATTTTGCAAGCATCCAAGATGTTGTGCTAGGAACAACATAGCTAAAAACATCAGAATGTTTGAGATAGTAATCATTAATTCACCAAATCCAAAGCCTATCCTTCTTTGAGCAAAGGACCAAACATTCTTCAACATAGCAGTCTTATTCCAAAGGTCTAGCCGACTCAAATTAAGACCACCACAAGACTTTGGTAGACAAACATGACTCCATGCTACATGAGGCTTAGCTATAAAGTCTCGGTCACCACTCCAAATGAACTTGTTACACATAGCTTCAACCATCTGGATAATTTTTGAACGAATAATAAAGATTTGAGCCCAATAGGAATTCATACTCTAAATAACACTACAAACTAGCTGAATGCTACCGGCCAAAGAGAGATTCCTAGTAGCCCAGTGAGTAATTCTACTCATAATTTTCTCCACGAACACTAAGAAATTTTGAATACTAAGCCTCCTTGCAGATAAAGGGACCCCAATATATCGAAAAGGGCGAACACCCTTAGGATCTAACTAGCTTGGACAAGCCTAAGACTCATAACTTCACTTACACTCGCAACATAGAGAGCACTCTTGGCTTTATTAATAGAAAGGCCAAAAACCATAGACAAATTATCCAGAACAAGATTCAGAGCATACATAGAAGGATGATCAACTTTAATAAAAGCAAGAAGATCATTAGCAAATAAAAGTTATGTTACCTCTGACGAGAGGCCTGTTTGAGCCCATAAAGAGACTTACAAAGCTTACACACTGTATTGAAAGACCATCAAGAATAATCATGAACACATCTTCATGCAAATCACTGTTCAAAAAATGTGTTATTATGATCAAGTTGATGCAAAGGCCATTTTTTAGAAGCAGCAAGAGCCAAGATACAACGAATAGTAGCCATACGAACAACAGGAGAAAAAGTATCATGAAAATTAACACCATATTTCTAAGTGTAGCCCTTGGCGACAAGTCGAGCTTTGTACCGTTCGATGGAGCCATCAGCCTTAAGCTTGATTTTATAGACCCATTTACAACCAACTGTTTTCTTACTAGGAGGAAGAGGAACAATATCCCATGTATGATTATGTTGAAGAGCATCTAAGTTCAGATGTCATGGCTTGAACCCATAAGGGGTCCTGAGCAGCGAGCTTGTAAGACTTGGGTTCATGTAAGTGACTTAGAGAGGCAAGCAAAGTTTGATGAGCAGTTGGTAAGGAATCAAAACAGACCAAATTGCACCAATGAGCAGTGTGGCACACAAAGTCTTTTAAGTGAGAAGGGAGTTTAGTAGTGCGAGTGGATTTACGAGGAGGTAGTGAAGTAATAGAGGGAGTTTGAGATAAGTCAACTATTAAAGAGACTTTAGAAGCAGGAGTATTAGTGTGGGAAGGTAGAGGAAAGGTAGAGTCAGTTTGTGAAGGAGGGAGACCATGTGATAATGACAAATCAATGCTGTTAGAAGACAAATGTTGTAATAGTCCTATTTTTTAAACGTCTTTTAATCTTAGCTTAAGTAGCCTTGAGTATAGGTTTGTGCTAGTAACTTATCTAGTTATTCATCCTTAAGTGCGAAACATGACGAGAGTTTAAAAACTTTTAAGTTTGAATAAGATTTGTTTTGTTAATTGTTATTATTATACTTAAATTAAAGATTTCAATGTACTTAATTTTATCAAAGTTAATTTGATTTACTATAATAACTTAAATTTCGTTCTAAACTTGGTTGATTTGATAAATATATTAATTTGGTTTATTATTCGAAAACTTTATATTATTTGCAAATAATTTCATAAACTATGTTAACAAAATTATTTGATAAAAGTAATTATATTTGAATATAAAGAAAAGATATTTATCTAATTATAATATATTATGAAAAAAGGTTTTTATAATGATATTATAGTTAGTTGGTATCTGAAAACAAATTTTGGTTATGGTTTTATATTGTTTTCAAACAGAAGTATACTATTTCCTAAAAAATAAGTATTTCAAAAATTTTTCAAAACTTTTATCTTAGTTCTAAAATAAAATCATTTAAAAATAGTAAATGAGTGTATTTTGACCCCATCTTTTACCATATCCTCCACATGCATGTTATTGAAGATACCAAACTATTAGATTGAGGTAGCGTGTGGTATAATTAAAGAAAAGAGTGTAGATTTGTACAAAGGTCAGATTCAGTGACAGTTTTGCAGGGTCTGAAAGATACCCTAATTTACCTAGGCTATACCCTATGTAACTGAGTGCTACCACTTGGAACTTTTTTCTAACACTCTAAACTTTCTATAGGTACCTTACATGCTCTTATATCCCTCCAGAAATGAGAGATGAATTCCCATCTTTCTACCCCTTCATCACAACAATTTCTGGCAGCTTATATGCCTTCAACAAATCATCCTTTTTCTCCCAAGTTCTCTGATTAAGTGCCTCATATTTTTATACCATAATACTGTACACATCCTAAGCTTTCCATTGATACCTCACACGCACATATACAAGCTCTATAAGTCCTTTATCTTCAAGCAAACATTCACAACTTGTTGTTCTTTTTTGGTCAGCTGTATACATGAATACAATTTGAAGTGTTTACCCATATTCTTCTTCATGCATGTATAAATAAATCTTATTGTGGTGTTGTACATAAAATTCCTCACATTTTAGACCCTAGAAGTGTATCAATTGGAGCATGAAAGATTATGTTTTGACCTCAAACATTTTATCCAACTAAGAGTAAGCTAATTTCGAATACATTCTGTTTTGTGGATTTTTGACCACCTTCTACTCATTTTATTACTATAGTTTGTTGTTTAGAAATATGGGTCTTGGCATTGTGAGCAATTAGACACTTGAATCATTGGATTTGGAGTTCGGAGCTAGAAGTTATGAGCATTATAGTAAGACATGCCGAAAAGGGACTTATAATGATAAGGGATTTGGATTTTAAGTTGAATATGAAATTTATAATTGGAGTTAGAGATGAGAATTATCATTTCCTAAGCCAAAATAATCAAAATTTGTAAGATTCTAGTATTATTATTTTGGGAGCTTGGATTATTTTCTTGCAACCTTGAAGATTATTCTTGGAGATTATCTTCTCTTATTTTGGAGTTCTTAATTCTTATTATATCTCTTGCAGCCTTGGTGGCTCATGATATACACTTCTTAACCTTTTTACTATGTAATATTTATATTATATTTACTTGAGTATGTGAAACATATGACAATATGTTAGATTGATTTAATTATATCTTGCATGCATGTTGGCTTAAGGTAAGAATGACACATTTTTGTATCAAAAGTAAAAATAAGGTATTTATTATAAGTTTAAGTATATGCATGTTATAAATTGAAAACTTATGATATTTCTTATATATTAATGTTAGAAATTCTATTCGTATGTTTATATTATAAATTTTCAAGTGTTGCGATTATTACCCGAAATCGGTATTAAATTAAAGTCACAAAAGAAAAATATATAAATCTGAAAATTTCTCATTTGTATGATATTAATGATGGATATATGTTTATTATGTGTATTTTCAATTTAATATTCATGCATGTAAATTTTATGAAATTCTATTATGTAAAAATGTGTAATTTATGAATCGTGATTCTACTTAAAATCGTTTAGAGAGGTAGAATCGAATCGGTAGAATCGAATCGTAGAATCATAGGATTCTACAAATAAACGTAAAAGTATCACAAATATCTAGTTTCTTATCATTTTTATCCAATTCAAAAGTTAAATTTATGAATTAAAGTTTCTTTAACTTTATTTTTAAGAATATAACAAAAAATTTTCAATAATTAGTTTAAATTTTCATACCGATTAAGAAATTTATTTTTTAAAAGTTTTCATGATGGACAATTTGAAATTTATGTGTATATGTGAAAGAGATTAGTGAATATGGTACATAAGAAAACTAAAAAATAATTTATACTATATAAGTAGAATCGGATCGTTAAATCGTAAAATCGTAGAATCGTGTCATGATTCTACCTCTAAAAACTTTATTCTAACTAGAATTGTAAGATTCTATAATTTTAAGATTCTATCTGCGATTCAAATCGCTCGCTTGTTTTTGGATCGTAAAATCGTAAAATCGTGGATTAGAATCGCGATTTTAACAACCATGCTTATAGCAATGTGAAATAGATAACATGGAGTCTTGTTTGAACTTATGTGTACTTGGATGAATGACTCTGATAGTAAGGAAATGTCGAAATACGGACCGACGTGTAATCCGGCGCCCGGGTTTCCCGGCACGTAGAAATGCGGGGTTAGACAGGGGGACCGAGAGAGTCCCATCCTGTAGAAGCTCGAGCATAAAAAATGGTGGAGCGGCGGCTCCCATCACAGTTAGAGTTTGGAATACGTTCCTCCTCTAGCCAGACCCTTACGTATATCAGAAAGTCATTATTATGTGTGTTGTGCGAATGTGATTTTGGGATCTAATTAAGTAGATCCATCGGATGAACCTTATAGTTACCAAGTGTAGGTGACTGTAGGTGAGGTATAGGAATCAATAGGAGTAGTGTTGGGAATAAGAGAGCTAGGAGTAGAGTGGGGTATAGGAAAGGGAAGAGAGGGAATAAAAGAATCATCAAAAATAGGAAATGGCGTGGAAGCAGGTAAGTAAAAGGTAGATAAAGGAGAGCTATGAGGGGTAGTAGAGTGAAAAGGAAAATGATGTTCTTGGAATATGAAATCCCTAGAAAAATTAATAGAGTTAGTAGTAGGATTGTAAGTCTTGTAGGCTTTTTGACTAAGAGAGTACCCAATAAAAACAGAAGAATCAGCTCGAGAATAAAATTTTGGTCTGTTATGCTTGAGAGTGGAGACAAAACACAAAGATCTAAAAGATCAGACATCAGAAATTTGTGGGCGTTCACCAAAAAGTCGTTCATAAGGGGACTTATTATCAAGAACAAATTAAGGAAAACAGTTAATGAGATATGTGGCGGTTTTGACACAGTCGCCCCAAAAATGAATGGGAAGATTAAATAGAAAGGACAAAGCACAAGTGACCTCCAATAAATGGTGATGCTTACGCTCAACAACCCTGTTTTGTTGAGGGATATCACGGTAAGATGTTTAGTTTACAATGTCGTGACGAAGATAAAAAACTTTAGCGTCGCTATCACACATTTCTTTTGCATTATCGGTCCGGATAATTTGAATTTTGGAATTAAATTGAGTGTGAACATATGCATAAAACTGTGTAATAAAATCAATATACTATTTCTTTAATTTCATTAAGTACAACCATGTAGCTCTTGTAAAATCATTAACTATGGTAAAAAAAAAGAGTACAACCATCTATGTGGCATGTCTATAGCGACCCCAAATATCAATGTGGAGTAATTGAAAACTTCGAGTAGTCTTTATGGAGCTGTGAGGAAATGGACGTCGAGTCTGCTTGGCGGCCGGACAATTGGTACAAAAAATAGTATCATGAAACTTATTTACATCAATATCAGGAATTAAAAGCTTGAGTTGTGTAAGAGGTAAATTCCCTAGTCTAAGGTGCCACAACTTAGCTAGGTCTATTATGGATTTATTTGCTTTGGAATATGTAGCAGCAGCACAAGTATTGGAGTGTGGATGTTGAACAGAATAAGAAATGTCAGCATAAAAAAGTCCATGAGAGAGTTTACCAAGAACCTTTGTCTTTGAATGCTCCTAAATGACACATTCACCAGCATTAAAGATAACATTAGTGCAGAAATCTTGACAAAGCTTAGGAACAAAGATCAAATTAAATTGAAAATCCGACACATATAAAACGTTTTGTAGCACAATACCATCCATGAAAGTAACATCACCACAAAGATCAACCATGACTTTTCTACCATCAGGGATAGTGACACTATGTTTAGCTCCAAGAATCTTTTGGACAGAAATAAAGGAGTCCAAGGAGTTAAACATGTGGTCCGTAGCACCACTATTAATGATCCATTTAGAGGCATTGGATTTAGTAAGGAAGCAGAATTTACCTGCAAGGTTCGCAGCTCTAGGTATGGGCTCAAGATCCATAGAAATAGAGTCAGTATTTATAGCCTCTTTGTGCTTATGTAGCAAAGCTACAAGGTTGTCCAGTTGATGAGCAGTTACGCCTAAACTTTCAAGTTCAGTTTTGGTGTTAATTTCTTGAGCACATCCAACAAACTTCCTTTGTTTGAAACCAGATGGGTAGCCATGTAATTTGAAACACCTCTCCATAGAATGACCATGTGTTTTACAATGGTCACAGAAATAGGTAGAAGTTCGTTTAGAGCCAATGCTAGGCTTACATTTATGAAACGCACTAGATTCAACATAATATGCTTATAAAAACGTTGACCAGAAGGAGTTTTATCATAGACAGATCTTTTATGCACATTAAAAGCCATAGAATCAAATCATGCAGAATTATGAATGCAAGCTAGTTCTTTGTGCTTTTGCTCTTGATAAAGCATACGATAAGAAGTGGAAACATTAGGACTCAGGTAACATAAGAATATTTGTTTTCACAGGACTATATTGCCCATCGACTTTCATGAGGAAACTCATGAGTCGCTGATCTTGTTGTAATTTCAAGACCTTCTTTGTTAAACAACAGCTGCAACCATTACAAACACATGTAGGTAGGGGATTAAGATTGTCAATCTCATCCCAAAAAGATTTTACCTTAGTGAAATATTCAGTGATATTCATATTGGCCTCTTGTGAAACATTGGATAACTCCTCATGTAAGGCATATATTTGTGCAAAGGTAGAAACACCAAATCTCTCTTCTAGATCAGTCCATATTTCAGAGCCATACTTGTTGTACATTACACTTTTAGCAACAACACGATCGAGAGAGGCTATCAACCAACCAATTACCATATTGTTACAGCGATTCTAGGCTTTCTTGTGAGAAGCATCATTCGAAGGTTGAGGAAGAGAACCGTCAACAAAACATATTGTTCTTAGCTATGAGGCCTATCATAACTGACCGTTCCTAGTCACCATATCCACTACCGTCAAAAGGATTATTAACAAGTTTTGTGCTGGCGTGTTCGGAAGGATGTAGATAATAAACAATTGATGGATCTTGAGTCAAATCAACATGAGTTTGTTGTGAGGTGCGAGTATTGGATGAAACATGAATTGTGGTTTCCGCCATTGAAGAGCAAGAAACAAGAAATTGAAATGCAGCAAGAAATGAACAAAAAAGAAACATCAATAAAGCTGATTTTAATCGAAAAAGAAATAAAAGAATGATACAGACCTACTGCAAATCTTGACAGAGACCCGCTCTGATACCATGCGATTAATTGATCACGAGTACAACTACATACTAAGAGAAAGAAAAGATGCAGGAAAAGAGAGAGAAAGAAGGGTTTTGTATTTATTGTATTATTCACCAAGAAAGAGACCCAAGCATTCTTATATACAATGGGTAGTTACACTAGAGGACAGCTGGCAAAAGTATACAGAAAAGCAAATGCATGCAAGACTATACTACTTTATGAGACGCCATATGGATGCTTACTGTATGGCTTACAGTAGTATTCTTATTAGTTTTTAAAATTCCAATACTCTCTCATGGTGGTCATGTGCATTCTCTTAAGTTTTACATTCCAAAATATCTCGTTGTAGTATTGTTGATAAAAAAAATGATTATGCTTAATGTTTGTTTTTTTTTTAAATGCCTATTTCTATAATAAGGGTTACCTTTTAGAGCTTGGTGTTAAACATCAGTGGCAGAAAAAAAAAAGTTGTTTTTGTTTTTCTTAAAATGTTGATATGTCATTGATTTATATTCTTTTAATTTTTTTATTTAAAATAAAGTTTCTTTTAAGTTTACTGGATATATTTGTATTTAGGGGCGGATCCATGTTTGGGCCTCCTTGGGCACGTGCCCCAGGTGAGTTTTTTTTTTTTTTTTTTTAATAAAAAAAATCGAAGTTTAGGAATAAGGGGCCAGCTCTTGTGCTTATCACAAACTTAGAGCGTGAATTACTCCTTTTCTCTCTCCTCTTATAAAACCTAAAACTCTAATCTCTATACTACACCCGCCACTACACCGTCGCCTGTCAGCCTCACGCCCTCACCGCCGCGGAGCCGCCTCAGACGCTCACGGATGTTGTGTGCCTGCCCTCGCTGTAGTCGCCTGTTGTGGGTTGTGGCTACTCAAAGTCTTTCTTCACAAGAACCCTAAAAATGAAAGTTTTAATTTTTTTAGGTATTTTCAGTCTTTATCTTAGTCTTAATCTTTATGTTCTAATCTATAATCTTAATCTAAATCGTAAAGTTCTTCATGTTGTTATGATCTTTATTCTTAATCTTGGTATTTGAATTTTGTTAGAATGTTGTTTCTTGATTTTTTTGTTTATGTTCTTTGAGTAATCGAATATTTGTTAATGTTAATTTGTGTGTTAATGTGTTTGTTTATCTTGAATAGTTAATTTGAATACAAATATTAAGAAACTAAATAATGAGAAAAACCCAATTAATCTCTACAATTTTATTGAATTTTAGGAAGAAATTGAGAGAAATAACATTAAGAACAAACTTCTGAAATTTTTATCACCCAAAAGAATTTTTTTGTAGGAGAAAGAAGAACAAGCAAAATAATTTGTAAAGAGGGAGTGAAAGAGGAAGCAAGAGACAACTGTAGAAACAACCAAATATGAAGAAAAACTAAGTTTTTTCATCAATGGATTTTAAATACCACTAAACAAGAAAAGAACCTAAATTAAGTTATAAAAAAAATTTCAAACAAGAAACTTATAAAGAATCTAAATTGTTGTTTGTTCGTTAACTGTAATATTACTTTGGCTTTGTATTGGGATTGTTGTGCTTCTACAACGAATTTTGCCGAAATAAAAAATATTTTAGTTGTTAATCATACAAACGAAACTATGTCAAAATTTGGTCCATTCGTTTGTGCCCCAGGGGACTCCGAACCCTGAATCCGCCACTGTTTGTATGAGTAAACTATATATCATTATCAATCGATTCTTTAATGTTACATAAAATAGCATTATTTCAACATATTATATTTTTTACTTATGCTTGATTAAATAAAGAATGTAACTGTTCTTACAAAACGTGTGATTTGTAATTTTATGAATAAATTTAAGGAAAATTAACCCTGAATAATGAATGAATTGCCTAAGAGTGTTGGAAAATAAAAAAAATTCCCAAAATGGTGCTCATCAAAATTTATTTCCTAAACTAGTGTTGAGTAAGAAAAAAATTAACTAAATTTATTAGATTGTGGTTTGGGAAGTTCCAAACCTATTAATTCTAAACCAAGACTAATTTCAATTCCAATTCCAAAAACCTATTAGTTTTTCTAAAACCCTAAACTAAAACTTTGAAAACTGATGAGGGGAACTTAAAGATTTTCATTGTTCTAACTGTGATTCTTTTTCATTGTTCAATGGAGGTAATTTTTAGATTTTCATCTCTATTTTTGATTGTTCTTCATTCAATGTATTATTTTTTACATGAAAAATTCATTTGATTTTTTTTATGATAGATCACAAGGATGAGGCTAACAACAGATCACAAAGATACGCCATCTTCGACAAACATTTTTAATGATTTTGAATTTTGGACTTGATTGAGATTTTTGGTTGTATGTTAAAGTATTTTTTGGTATATTTTACTCTTTCTGTAAGACTTGTGAGATTTTTTAAAATTTGTTTAACGCGTATATTTGCTTGAGAAAATAATTTATCCTCTTGCAGGTTTGGAATCACCAAACCAAAAAAATGTAGCTTAATAAAACTATTTTATTACATGAACACCATTTTGGGAATTATTTTTAATAGAACACCAAAGTCGGAATTATTTTATTTTTCAACACCAATTAGACAAATCACTCCTGAATAATCAACATTTTACTGATTTTCCCACAATAATCCCAACTTTTGATTATTCATGAATAATCCCAACTTTATGAAGTGTTTGCTAAGAGTACTCTCGGATGACCTTTAACCTATTTAACCGGTTATTTATGAAATAAAAAATAAAAAAATAAGTTATAAATTGCAAAAAAAAAAATCTGCAAAAAAAATAATCTATCACTGCTCCTCACCTTCATCAACCTGACATATGCTCAAACTTTAAATGTTCATAACAATGGTGGTTCTTGTAACATCAAGCTTGCTTGGTACATAAAGAGAGAATAACTGGTGAAATCTAACTAGTTCAGCGAGAAGAACGGGGTTCAAAACCGTCACTAAGCATTTTTACAAGATTTAATTAAATGTCTGACAACTGTTCTATACCTACCTCTTTAAATTTTCCTCTTTTCCTATAATAGGCTTTGCAAATTCCTCTATTTCATTGGAATTAACTCTTCTAAATTAAAGGCATCAATTAACTTCATCAAACATCATTAATGTTTTATTGCTCTCTATTTTTGATCTTTCATCTTATTATCTCCATACTCGTCTTCTACTAAATACAACTCTAATTCATTTTAACAGTTTGATTAGAGCCTTTTTTTTTTGAAATTATTTCACTGTTTTAAATCGAAATAAGATTTCTAACACTATTTATTTGTTCAAGATATACCGAAAAAATCAATTTGTATACGGTCTAATTGATTGATTTGGAAAGAAGTTTGCTTTAGAAAATAAAATTACGATCCATGTATTTTGATTTGCAGGGTAGCAGGTTAGCAGGGTCAGATGGATGACAGTGAAAATGAAAATAAAGTGGAAATGGTAAAGGGAAAGGGGAAGGGGAAGGGGAAGGGGAAGGGGCAGAGTTTTTATTTTAAATTTTTAGTATTTTTATTTTTATTTGCATTTTTCCTTTATTTTTAATAAAGTTAACCTAATTTTTATTTTTATTTGCATTTTTCCTTTATTTTAAATAAAGTTAACCTATAATAGCAAGTTAACCTTGGTGGAACAATATTCTTGGTTAAGTGAGTCAAAAGTTGAGATCATTTAAGATTAATCAAAAGTTTGGATTATTGTAGGAAAATGAGTAAAAGATTGGATCATTCAGGGTAATTTTTCCTAAATTTAATGGTATTAAATGTTTTTTTTGCCCCCGACTGTGTAGGGTAGGTCAACCGTTGACATGTGCTTATATTACCAAAAGAAAATTACCTCCCTAAGGTGTCTGGTGAATCGACCTTTTGGGAGGAGTCCATGAAAGGGGATGTGTTATTTTTGTGACATTATGTAAATGTATATTGTGAATAAATTTTAAAGTGTGACAATTTAAGTGTTTTATACTATATTTACTATTTTTTAAAGTGTGACAATTTAAGTGTTTTATACTATGTGAGTGTATTTTGATTTATACAAAATATATAAATACTTTACAATTTTATGGATTTTGAAAAAGATAAAAATATACTATTTAAAGTCAAAAGTTTTGAAGTATAAATAGTTTGACACATTAATGTAACTATTCGCTGAATTGTGGCTCATGTTTTGTGTTTTTGTTTTCCACATCTAATGACAAGTTCTTTGATGTGTTTAATGCATGAGTGTGTGGCGGTGTAGATCAAACATCATGTGTGCATTTAAATAATTAATTTTAAATGTTAATTTGGACGCCTTACACTTTTTGAGTGTGGCGGACATTCTCTTTTTGCTTTCCGCTGGTATTAAAAATTATTTGTGCATTATTGTATTTATTATTTTATTGTTATAAAAATTAGGGGTGTTACATGAGTGCTAATAAACCCTTACTAAAGTGTATAGTGGCTCTTAGTTTGGAGGAGTAATATTAGGGCTTGTTTATAGCGTGAAGCGTAAGTTATCAAATAGTCCTTTGTCTTATAGATTAAAGGATCATTTATCAACTACAAACTCTAAGTTTACTCAATTTCAAATAAACAGCTGCAAACTTTATTTTTTACCAACTACAGACTCTAACTTAACAAACATGACATCGAGCCAGCCAAAACAACCAAAATAAAGGTAAAAAATGGGGTTAAATGCGGTGTTTTGGCTGTCTCGATGTCATTTTTATTATGTTGGAAGCTGTAGTTGGTAAAAAACAAAGTTTGCGGCTGTTTATTTGAAATTGAGTAAACTTAGAGGCTGTAGTTGGTAAATGATCCTAGATTAAATGCAAATAATTGAGGGAATGTTCTTTATTTTAATCATTTAGTTCTCAATACATATTGCTTGAAGTTCACTAAATATTTGAGAGTAAATGCTTGCACTATTGAAGATTAGATACCTTGTATTAGATGTCAGAGTTCACTATTTATACTCAGAGTATGTCTCTTTGTTACTTAGCTCATTGAATGTCTTTTTTGACCTTGTCATATTACCATTATTGACATTAGAACATACCCTTAGGATTTCGTGTGAAGGTGGCCATAATACTCCATGTGTTCCTCTCTTATTGGCTTAGTGCCATACATTAAATGCCAAGCTCGACCATTCTTAAAATGGTGAGATCTCTTTTTATTCCCAATGATTGCATGTGTCTAACAACATAATGTTGTAGAAGATTTATCGTCAAGTCATTTTCTTTATATTAATGATTTAAATCAAATCTTCTCGTATCTCTTAACTTTCCTAATAAGTTAAACCCTTTAGCTTCTCAATAATTCATCCAATGTCCAAAATTGAGGATTTCTCTCTCCAGAGAACACCATTCCAGACCAAATCACTTCCACCCTAACTCGGACCCTCCTAGTCACTTTTTGGCCCAAACAACCCCCGTGGTACCTCGTGAGTCGTGACTTTGACCACATAGGGTCCAGTTTAGGCTTTCAGGGTTATCTTTTTGTTTAGATGAGATATTTAGAATTGAAATTCAGAAGATAGAGTGTGAAAGAAAATAAAAAAAATAATAATGAATTAAGACGGAGTATGAAGGAAAGCTCAAATGCCGACTTTGAAGTTGGAATTCAATAACATATTCATCAAGTACTAGTCATAACATAAAGTTTGATTATTTTTTGATAGTCTCTTACTTCCATCAAAAAATTGATAATAGTATGATAGATACTCAATTAGTAGTACCTTGTAGTTGTTGCGATGGACGGATTTAAAATAACTTTATACTATTCAAAAAAAATAAAATGTTGCAAATATAACTTTAAAACTATCATCCACCAGAAGTAATACTTACAAAAATAATTTTATTGGATGATATTTGTTAGCTTTACCAATTGAAGGTTCAACTTACTTATATTATAATAATGAATTACCATCGGATCAACCTACAGATATAATTGTTTCCATTATTTTACTTTTATTATTAATTATAATTATAATAATAAATTGCCCTTTTTTTAAAAAAATATAACATATGTATCATACCAGCATATTCAATTAGCCAATTTTATTTTTAAAATAGAACATAGAGTCAAACTACATGAACCGGAATGCTCGATCTTCTTAAACAAATTTCATAGATGGTGTGAACAACTTTTTTGTTATTGATTAAATAAATCAATTCCAATGTATTTAGGTATTATTGAGGAAATTAAACAATTTCAATGTATTGATTATTATAACATTCATTAGGATTAATTAATTCCAATGGAAATTCCAATTCCATTATTTAAAATAGGATGACATCACTATCATGTTTTGGAAGGAAAACTTTTTTCTACAAAGTGATACCTCATAAACTTAAAGGTATGATGATGTAAGCGCTTTTTGTTTTATTAATAGTTATAGATAAATCTTTTTTACCTCCTTTTTTAGTATTAGTTTTGGGCATTATTATACATCGCCACCTTTTTCATTTTATCGCCACCCATATATATTGAATTTTTATTTTTGCCTATGCATAATTTTCGAAATCAGAAACTCTAACATCTCTCTACAAAAAAATCTCTGGACTAAAACAAGCTAAAAGTATTAATCAAAGAACAATGGTGAACCAATACGAGCATGAATATGATTCGGTAAAATAAATTAATCGATTCTAAATTTTTCAAAAAATAAAAATAAAAAAATTGAAGAACAGCCACAGTCGCACAAAATGTGCGATCCAACCATGGTGGAATCGCACAAAACGTGTGATTGGACCATAGTTCAATCGCACGTTTTGTGCAATTATACCTTGATTCAATCGCACGTTTTGTGCGATTCCGCCATGTTTGCATCGCACATTTTGTGTGACTGTGAACGTATTTTTCAAATTTTTTATTTTTAAAAAATTTAAAACTTTTTAATATAATTATTTTTTAATGTTTATGTTTTATTTGTATAATTATTTATTTATTTTATTTTATTTACTTAATTTATTTATATTATATTAATTATTTATGTAATTATGTTTACATTGTATGTGTTGAAATTATTTATTTATGTAATTTATTTACTTAATTATATATATTATTTATTTATTTAAAAATAAAATAACTACAATTTAATTAAATAATAATTAATCACTAATACATAAATAAAAAAATAATATTAACATTTAAAAAATTAAATAACAATATAAATAAAAAAATAATATTAATATTTAATAATTAATTAAAATAATATTGTTATAATAACACTATTAAATAAATATTATTAGGAAAAATTCTCTAGAATAATCCAACCTATTCGTGATTATCCTACAATAATCTCACCTATTGATTAACTATGAATAATTCCAACTTTGAGGGATATTTTCCTAGAGTAAACCCGGTGACCGGATGACTTGCTATAGCAAGTTTTATTTTTGTAGAAAAAAGATAAATTAAAATAAAATGTCAAATAAATGTTAAATAAATGTTCAAAAATATTTATGATTTTTTTTTATTATTTAAATTTTTTATGTAAAATTTCAAAAATTTTCTCTAAATTTATATTAATTTTCAAATTACTTTTTTGGTGAATTACCTATTATAGCAGGTCATTGGGTTATTCAAGTTTAATATAGGCAAATACCCCTTAAAAATTGGGATTATTCATGGTTAATTAATAGTTGGGATTATTGTAGGAAAATCATGAACATGTTGGTAAATTTTCGTTATTATTATTATATTATTTAATAAATTAAATAATATATTATTAATTTAATAATAATATAACTTACTTTAGGAGTTAGTTTTCATAATATTAATCATAATAAATTTTCGTTATTATTATTATATTATTTAATAAATTCATGGTTAATTTGATAATAACAATCATGCATGAATAGCTATTTTGTGTGGATTTAGTTAGCTTTAGAGTGTTAAAAGTGTTATAGAGTGTGTTTGAAGTGTTTTACAGAAGTTTTAAGTCCAAGCGTGTTTTCGTCATTTTTAATTAATTAATTTTAAATAGGAGTGGCGATAACATGAAAAGGGTGGCGAATTATAAAAATTAGGTTAATTTTTGTTTTATTTTTTTTAAACATGAATATAATCAAAGACCTTTTGACTACTTTAGGAGTTTTTTTGGTATTAAAACGTAGAATATTGTTTACTAAGCATTGTTTTTCAAAGTATTTTTCACCATATACATTCAAACTTTTTTCCTAATGACCCCATAGAAAGTCATTACGACTTGATTTATTTTTCTTTTCCTTTGAGATTGTTATTCATAGTGACAAACTGACAATAATGATATGTTATGAGGAGGAATATCATTATAAATAGCAATAATAAATCGACAAAGGAGCAAGTTATACTTAGGGATGGCAATGGGTCGGACTTGTCTCGGATTATACATACTCCGGCTTTGCTCCGTATAATAGTCTGAGTTTTTTTTTTCCAGTCCTACTCCACTCGTAGTCGGATTATGCATATTCCAAGTTTGCCCCGACTCGGACTCTCGGATCTCCAACTGAGCCGGATGCGGAGTTGGATTATTATCAAACAATATCGTTGTTATATTGTACTAATGATTTTAAGCATACAAAATTAACAAAATAAAATTTTCAAATACAATTTAACAAAAAAAATAGGTACTTTGAATTCAAGTTTAACAAGAGAAATAGTCCTACTACTACAATTTAACAAAATTTTCTCGCATTTTAATTTGGCGTATTTTATTTTTCTTGATCTGATTTGTCGTATTCTGATTGATTAATCTAAATAAAAATACCAAGTATTTTTTCAAAATCGAAAATTAAAATTAGTATGAGAAAGAGATTGAATTAATCACGTCTAGAGTTTTAAAAGAAACAAAATATTAGTGTAAAAGTCAAATTCAAAGTCGGATTCCCTTCAGGGTCGGAGTCGGGTCGGAGTGTCGGATTTTTAATAGGGTCCACCTCCGATCCGTCTCTAACTCGGACTTGGATTGTAAAGTCTGAGTCGGATGACTTTTTCCTCGAACTCGAATCGGATTATTTCCTCGGATCGAGTCGGAGTAGAGTTGGATTTGAACTGAATTGCCATCCCTAGGTATACTTGACATAACATTAGATTATGATACAACATTAGTTTAAATTTAATACAATTTTATTGTTACACGTTTTGAGTGAGTAAACATGTTGCTATAGAAATCATAATCATAAAACTAATTAAAAAAACTGTCAAATTTCACATGGCACTGTTTTAATTGCCTAGACAGATGTATGTATTTAAGGGGGTCAAATACTCTCTAGGTGTAAATTAAAGTATATACTAGAAAAAAAGATAAATTAAATACTAAAAGATTTCAATTGAAATTGTTTTTGATTCTATGAGTTTTGACAATTTTGACAACTTAGTTCTCAATTAATATTGTTTCAAATAATTGACAGGCTTTTATTCAAAAAAAAGCTATTAAGGTTATGTTTGAGAACATTTATTCCATTTGAAAATTTAGAATTGACTTAAATTTATTGTTGGACAAATAAAAAATTTGCAAATTTATATTTAGATGAAATTCCACGATTGTTTTTAAGTAGTTAAAGTTGGGAATTTGAGAATGACTATCCAAACCTTGTCATTCTCTAATTCTTCATTTCTGATTTCATAATTGATATTTGATAACCATGATTTGAAATAAAATACTTGTTCTCAAACGCTACATAAAGAGAAATTGGAAAACACTAAATCCTTCGTAGCCGATTTTAAAATGCTAATAAATGCTTCAATAGTCATAAATTGATACTGTCTTAGCATAATTTTTGCATTTAAAGCCAAATTTAACATAGAAATATATTTGAAACTTCAAAATTTAATACTAACCTGAATGGAGCACCTATTTTAAGAAATGATATTGCAAATTTGATAATATCTTTTGTAATTTTTAACCAGTTTTTTTAATAATTGACATAGAAAAGTGGTTAGAGAAAATTTCATTACTCGAAAAAAGTTAACTCATGAATATATAACATAACTTGAAAATAACAAGGATGAAATTAAAAAAATACTACAAAATATTGGCCATAGTTTAATTTTTAATAGGAGCAAATTATATATATAACTCCTATTTTCTCAATAACAGTTGTCAATTCATATTCCATCATAATTTGTTTAACTCCTAAAAATTTTGTGGATTAGAGTTTTATTGTTACACTGAATATTTCAAATGAGTACAGATAAAGGTAAAGAACCTTCTTGGTATTCCACACAAGGTAGGCTCCGAGTGGGAGATTTTCTTTTTCTTGAAAAATGTGAAAAAATCATACCCATACCCCAAAATAGAAAGTAAAGAGAGACGCTCGCAGTCAAAAAATTCCTCAATTGAAATCATGTGAAATTATATGGATTTCAGCGAAATTATTTGTTCATTTTATCCTAACAGATGAAAAGGCATACTCCCTCCTATTCATCTTAGGTGTCCCATTTACTTTTGGGACACTATTCATCTATCACTCTTAAATTGTTTTTTACTATTAATCTAAAAGTTAAAACATAGTCATGTGAAATCTTATTTGATTTGTTTTGATGTAAAGATTATTAATATCAAGTTTTTATAATTTTTAATTATACATAACTCGATATATTAAGGATCGAATAAGTGCATTGGATAGAGTGCATAAAGTAAATGAGACACATAAGATGAATAGGAGGGAGTATTATTTTGTTCTTTTCATCTCGATAGTGCGGTTAAGAGTGCAAATAATTAAATAACTATACCTGACTAACACCAATACAACAACAACAACAACAACAAAAAATGTTCATAACAAAAAGTACCTCAAATTCTATTAAGAACTTAATAATGCAAATACAAGTTACAAACGGGAATTTGTATTTATTCCTTTGTTGATGACAGAATAAAATTACAATTAACAATGCTAAAATAACTTGAAGATTGTTTTGTAACGACAACCGTTACCCGGAAACTTGATACTTGTTGTAGGCGTGTGATCACTTTCCTTTTGTGATATTTCCTCACAAAGGTATTTGGGTTTGTTGATTAGAAATTCACAAAGAGATACAAACAACACAATATACTCTTAGTACTTAGAGTATAAAACTTAGTAACAAAGTGTTTAGAAATTATAAGAATTGGAAGCTCTAAACAAGAGTTAATTACTCTTTTGAAAAGAATACAAGCAAATGAGAATAAGAGAATAAGATTGCAAGAGAAATGTGTGTCTTTCTACTCATCACCAATCCCTATTTATACTACAAGAGTGTAGCCTAAGGGTTATAGCCCAATTAATCACTCTTAATGATCATATTGATGATCACACAATCAATACCATTAATCTATGTCCTTCATTAGCATTATTCACTAAAATATTCCTTTGTAACCTCTAAATTTAGAGTGGAATTAGTATTGAAATCCTATGCAATCAATTCAAGCATTAAGAAACAACCCAACGGTCACTCCTTTGAACTCCTTTTGGACCTACTATTTAACAAGATGACTTAGAAGATCTCTCTATCTTTTCTCACCACGTTTTCCCCCTTGAAAAACATTTTACAAGTTCTCTTAACAAAAGCACTAATCTCAAACCTTGTCATTCTCAAATTACTCATTTATGATTTCATAATTGAAATCCATAATTTGAAATGAAATACTTGTTCCTAGACACTACATTAAGTGATTTTATTTCAAACTTAAATCAACATATTTTGGACTTAAAAATATTTATCAATTAACCACTTTATATCGAATATGATTTTGGACCTATTCAAACTAAATAAAATTACTTAATTTATTTTTTTAATTTAATGTGTTTTGAATTATCATCACTTAAAAGAGTTGAGTCTTCGTCATATGTAGCCAACTCCAAGTACAACTGAGATATAAAAATTAAAGTCTATCTCTCATTTTTCGGAATGACGCATTTTTAGTATTTTCCTGATTATTGACATTTATATTTTCATGTTTCTCCTTAGATGTAGCATCTTAATCTCTATGATTATTGTGAAGATTGATTATATTTTCAAAATTTTGAATTTGATCTACCTTTTTTCTTAGGATTGTCATTCTTTTTAGATTTCTTTGTTTTACATCCTTGGCATCAAGGGATCTACCAAGGTATTTGTGGATTCTTTTTTGGTAAAGCAGTCCTTAAGGGAGCATTAGTAACTAGAATATGTGATTTTACCACACTTTTGTAACTGTAAATGCATCTAGCAATTGATTTGCCATACTGTGGAGATGTAGATTTTTATGTACTTCTTGTTCATACAAATTTGATCTTTGATATATATAAGATATGTTTTTAGCATCCAATGATATTTGTTCCCAATTCGGGCATGCTTTATCTCTTCCTAAGGTTGAGAATTTTGATTCGTCAAACTGACATTTGACTAATCTAGTTGTAAATAAATCTCCAGTCAAAGGTTCTAAATATCGTAGGATTCATATTCGGCATATATACCTAACCTTCTTTGGGGCCCATCTTCGTTTGTTCTGGAGAAGCTGTCGGTGTGTGTGTGATAATTGGTTTTTTCCAACAACTAATTTTACAGGGGATACTTAATGATTTGCACTCATTTTAATTTTTATAATGCGGTAGCATGTTGTTTCACATGTCCCCAGCTAGAATATGAGAGTCTTGATTTCAAAAGTAATGGTCGACCTATTAATTGTAGTGGTTTTTGAATGCTTCTGCTAGACCATTTTGAACATGCGCTACATGATACTTTTTAATCTATTAAAAGTTCAAATTGACTAACAAAAATCATTGAATTATAGAGATGTAAATTCTCCAGCACTATTAAGTTTAATTGTCTTAATGAGATAATTTGGGAATTAATCCCTTACCCGTGTGATTTATGCAAAATAATTTGCAAATACAACATTTTTTATTGTCAGTACACTAACATGTGATCGTCCTGTTGAAGTATCGATTAATATTAAAAAAATATTTATTATGGTCCGCATTATGGATGAATCGCCCACAAATATCTCCTTGGAACCTATCCAAGAAATGCTAAATATTTTTCTTCTACTTTTTTTTTTAGAAAAAGTCAAATGATCAATTATTCAAGTAAACAAGCTTCACATGAAGCTCATCAAATTGCGGGGTTTTCAATGAATGTTCATTTGAACATCCAATGAACATCCAATGATTTTAGTCATCATACTTGTTCTAAGATTACCTATCTATCATGCCATAAGTTATACATTCCCTTATTGTCTATCATTTTAGATGACAAATGCATTTGAATTGGACTAATATTAATTTAATATAGTCTTGAAGAAATTGGAATTACCTCAACAATTTGTTTCTTTCCAAGCTCATGCAATGCACAAATGTATTCTTTGTTATTTTTGCTTATGGTTTCCACATAATAACCATTTTGACAAAAATCTCCAAAACTCAACAAGTTTCTTTGACTTTTACTAGAATATAATGCGTGATGTAGGATGACCTTTATTCCTTTCGAAAAAATTATACAAGTCGCTATTGAGCCTTCTATCATTTTGGCACTACTAGCAATGGTGTGGTGGTTTGCCTTCGTTGGCTTTAATTGGGTGAAAATGATTTGCAGCTTAAAATACTATGTGTAGTTTCTTTATAAACCAAACAATTCTAAGCGTCTTTATTTATAAACCCATAATCTTCAAATTATACAACAATCATTAGTATAAAAAATGAAGACATGCTTGTATTAATCACATCTAATAACGAACATTATAGCAAAAGAATTATTTAACAAACATTCAAAAAAAATGCATAAACTGATCGTGATAGTAATAACTAAATAAAACATAACTAGTTTCATGTAGTCAAAATTTTTGAATGGCATCCCCTAATAATCGACAACATTAGTATCTGGGAGAATTTTTGTTGATGAAGTTTCTCTCACGCTCTCTTTTACTAGTTTGCGGTGCCATATAGAGGACTACAAGATGTTTCGCTGTATAACATTCGTACATTTGATTCCACATTTAAAACATTTTCCTTTGTCTTGTTGTGAGATCGTTGATGTGAGTTTTTGTTATAAGAATTTTCCTAAATTTTGATGTCCCTTGTCATAATTATTATATCATTCACAAGAATTATTTCTTCTTCTTCAACGATTATTCTACTAACGTTGGTTATTATAACCTCCACCATTATTATAATCACTTTGATTATTATAACCTTCACGTTATTACAATCTCCTTGGTTATTATAACCTCCTCATTTATTATACGCGCCTAAGTTGTTATAAACTCCTCCGCGAGTTTTACCTTTGCCACCTCTAATGGCATTACTTTCCAAAGGAACAACTTTTAAACTCGTAGGTCTTTGATTATGATTAGCCAAGAGAATTTGATTATTCTATTCTGCAACTAATTGATTGGCAATTAGATCACAACGCTTATCACCATGTCTTTTTCGGTACTGTTTTTGTTGTAATACAATATTTAGGGGCATAATTGTGAGGATTTTCTCTATCATGGCTTTTTCTGTTACTAATTTCCCACAAGCTTGCAATTGGGATGTGATTTGCATGACTGCAGAATTATATATTCTCGTACAGTTGTAAAATTTTGGAATCTAAAGTTTAACATTCATGTTGTGCTCTTAGTTCAATTATGCATTGTAGATTTTAAATCTGTTTTTAAGGTTGTCCCAAAATTTTTTGGGATCTTCAATAAGCAAATATTCAGATTTTAAATCCTCATAGATGTATTTTTTAGATACATTAATGTTTTTTCTTGTTCAGTACAAGTTGGATTTGCATCATGCGTTAAGGCATGATCAAGGCTTTGTACTTTGAATGCCATTGCATGAACTTTCTACTCCAAGTATCATTTCTCGAAATGTCGCGAATCTCAAAATCTTTGTTTACAATTCTTGCATTGTTCTATTTACATATCAATTTTAAGAGAAGTAGTAAACTATATGAGACACATTTGTGCATAAGTTATATTGTAATCTTTGAAAACAAATATCATATCTAAAAGCAAGCCAGAGTAGTCCGAGGTTCTTATATGTATTAAATAGATTATGGCTTCGAACATAAAATAAAAGGTTAAAAATGAAATTGAAGGGTGCATTTTCTTTTAGTTATAAAGTACTTTGTGTGCTTGATGAATTAAGAAAAAAATTGTAATTTTTCATTAGAATTAATGTTATGGTAAAAAAAAGTAATGACATTGAAAGTCAAGACTTACGGTCTGTTCGTTTACTCTGATCTGATTAAATTTAATATGAATTTACTAAGGTCTGATATGATTTGATCTAATGTGTTCTAATCTAGTCTAATTCAATTTGATCTAATCTGAATTTTTCTGATTTGATTTGGTCTTATCTAGTATGATCTGGTCTGATCTTATTTGCTTTTATATAGTTATTATTATTATTATTATTATTATTATTATTATTATTATTATTATTGTTATTATTATTATAGTTGTTGCTGTTGTTTAATTAATAAACTAATTAATTATATATTATTATTATTTAATTATTAATTATTTAATATTATTAACTAATTTATGTATAAATTAATATATTATTATTATTATTAATTTATTATTAGAAATTATTAATTAATTAATTAATATTAATATTAGTCATTAATTAAATAAAATAATAATATTAAAAATAATATTTTTTGTTGCTTGGCTCCGCACCAACTTCTTATAAAATCTCTTTTTATGAAATGAAATATGTTTTATTATTAAAAAAATAATAATAATAATTAAATACACTACTAAGTGCGAAGAGAACGGTTACACATTCATCCCATTCACTTTCTGTAACGGTCCGGTTCGCGTGAGCCGGATAATCACATGAAAAATATGAATCCGGTTCACAACTGGACTCTTAGAGGGATAATTCCCATCCAAGATCGTTAACGTTCCAACGATAAGGGAATATAATAAAGCATAAAATAAAACATATAGTAGTGACAGGTTTATAAAGTTCACGATACAACTTGAGAACCCAACGGCCTCTACTAACGAACGTCAAAACGAACTAATCTTAAATCCATTACACAAAAGTAAATTATTTCTACTATGTTTATTATTACATAGAACGCGGTCTTGGGTGACGTGATCCTAACTTCAACCTCACTCCAATTCCCACCTGCAATCAACCTGCTAGTCGTCGATTGACAACGGAAGCAAGTTCAAAGAACAATCCGATACACGTCAGAGACAACATACAAATATCAACAAGTGGAAAGCAAACAATGTGTTCATCCTAACATGCAAAGGCTCTAAAATATATTTATTCCAAATCCCAACTTGAAACGTTGCCCGTCCTTTTCGGGTCGTCCAAGTAATAATCCAATTCATTTGGAGGAATACACTTGAGAGAGCAAATCCCAAGGCAACCACCGACCTAAGACGTTGCCCGTCCTGTTCGGGTCGTCAAAGGTTAAAGTATGCATACCCCCATGGTGACCGTAATGATCCAAAACTGCCATGGGAACAAAATTTATATAATCCATTCCAATTTATTAACCCATTGGGACAACCAAAACATCCATCCTCAATTTCCAAGTTAAACTTCTTTCAAATTATTTGCGGTGTCTAATCCTTATGTGAGTCACAATGCAATATTCAAGAATGAAACAACACTACTTGCATAACCGCATACAATGTATGGTCTAAGCGTGTACCTTTAAGCAACAGCAACAACGGTATTCAAACGCAACAGGAATTTCACCCTCTTATGAATCGAGGTCCTAAACACATACACACAAAACGAACACGTATTAGGACGTGTTTACACCTCTAACTCATTCTATACCACTAATATGTCAATAAGACTTAGTAACTTTAATTGATTTCATCAAATCCCAAATAAGTCAAAATTCCACTTTAAACCAGAAACTTAAATGGCTTTTTCGGATAGTTTAGAAAATTCAAATGAAAAATCCGACTTCGCCATTGCGTCCGAAACGCATCAATTACCTTGAGTACCAAATTTCATAATTTCTAACATCCATTTACTATTTTTATTTAATTTTAGCATTTAACGAGTTTGCATACTGACTGGATAAATGAAACAACAACGAAACACACCCGACCTCAATCGAGGCACCATGCCGAGACAGGTCGTCCAAAATAAATTTTTTTTTTTTAATAGTTATCCAACCAAAACTTCCTACACATAAACAACATGATAATTATACACATCTACTAATACACACAAATTCATCATTAACTCATCCACAATCAAAATATAAACATCATCAATATAAATCATTCCCATAAACATGATTTTTTTTTTAAGAAAAACTTGAAATTCATAAATCGTACTAATTAAATTAAATACTTAATTCTCCTAACAAATTAAAATTTTGCTAGAGATTTTTAAGCCCATATAATAAATTTAAATATTAAAAGGTTCTATTCTCACAACAAAATTTTTGTTTGTTAAAGAATATAAATAAAATGAGAAATTTAACACAATTTGTATTAACCCTTTTAACAAATTAATTTTGTTAAAGAATTATATAAATAAAAATACATAAAAATACTCAATCCTCCTAAAAAGTCATAGGATGTCACCATATTTTATAAAGAATACATAATTTCTTCAAAGGAAAATAAAAATCTAATATTATCAATTGAATTTTCACCTACCCTTTGATTTACAAAGATTGAATGAAGACAAAATCCCTCTTTTTTTTTTTAATGGCTGCCGAAACTACTCAAGGAAGAAGGGAGAATATTTTTTTTTTTTTGTTTGATTTTTCTTGTGAGCAAAAGGCAAATGAAGAGTATCTCAATATAAAAAAAATAACTCCAAACCTTTACTCTACCCATAATTCTTACCATCAATTGCCATGAACCATACTTAAGGGGGAGTTACAAAACTCCTCAAAATCCCTTAGTTATGGCCGGCCACTTTAATGGCCTTTTACTTATTTTTTTTTTTTTTTTAATTAATTAATTACTCCAAGAAAATTAATTGCTTAATTTTAATTTTAATACTCATAAAAAAATATTAAATCAGATAAATAACAATAACTCGTTATGCCGAAAACGTTTGTCACATATTGACTCACTCACATTCTTATACTTGATTAATATTATTTTATTTTAATCTCGAATATTAATTTATTCAAATTCACGGGGTGTTACACTTTCTCCACTTTTGGTGAGCTAGGTGAAGACGCACTTGAGTTGCTATCAAGGGTTGCATCGGTTGCTTTGACTAACTCTTATAGTATTAAGTCTAGGGCATATATTTTCTACAGGCTAGCTTTTTGTATTAAAAAACGGTAGGTGCTTAGCTTGTTGCTCGACTCCCCACCTGCTTCTTGTAATAAAGTTCTGTTCTAATGAAATGAAATGCATTATAATAAAATAATAATAATAATAATAATAATAATAATAATAATAATAATAATAATAATAATAATAATAATAATAATAATCTGATCTGATCTGGCTTGATCTGGTCTAAAAATTTTCAATCTGATCTAATTGATCCGGTCTGATCTTATTTGATTTTAATACGAATACGTAATAAGTTCAAAAAATAAATTGAACAGAACGACCCTTATTATACATTATTCTACTATTTTTCTTATTAAACACATGCTAATGAGATTTTGATAACAATTTAATATATTGTAAGAAGAGATGTTAAGACTTTAAGAAGAGTGGTTAAGACTTAAATATATATATATTGTAAGAAGAGATGTTAAGACTTTAAGAAGAATGGTTAAGACTTTTATATATATATATATATATATATATATATATATATATATATATATATATATATATATATATATATATATATATATATATATATATATATATATATATATATATATGCACACACTTTTTTTTTTCTAAATCGATACAGTCAAGATTTTTAAAACTTTAAAATCTAACATTGTGCAGAATCAGTTTCTAGTTCTTTTCTTTCTATATTTTTCTCGATCTCTTGCCTTTCATCTTCTCATTTGAATATCTTTTCAAACTTTTCTATAAAAATTATCATTAATTATATCAATTTTATATGAAATAAATTGATATTTGAAAATTATATTCTCATTCATTTATAAATTTTATTAATATTAAAAGAGAAATAATAAAAATACGAAATAGGTGAATAATGTTATAAAATGATGTATTATAAAATGATATATTATCAAAAATAAAGCATCCACAACTGTTAATACAAAACTTGATTTTGAATAAGTATTGAGTCTGAATCCATTAGACTAAAAAGATCTACAACTTTCCAGATGCAACTGTATTCAAAAAATTAACATAAAAAGAGAAATAATAAAAATACGAAATAGGTGAATAATGTTATAAAATGATATATTATAAAATGAAAAACATATATATGAATGCATAGTAAAAGGATATGTATTAAATGAACAATAATTAAAGGATAGAATCCCTAAATAGTGATGGATTGTAGTGCATGAATAGTAAAATAATTTTTTGCCATAAATACCGCTTTTGTGGATGAATAAAAGTATCAATCAATCTTAAATCTTACTCATATATCTTGTTTATTGCTTTCTATCATAATACGTTATCAGCACTAATTTGCTCTTAAAATCAAAAGGTAGAAATCTATTTTCTCTTCATAATGGATTATCAAATATAATGGTATTAATACCATACTAATTAATTTTACTTTATAAAACATTTATTATAGTTGAGCACTATAACCTACCATGTACCACAAATCCTGCAAGGGGGCTGCAAGCCATCCTCAAAAAAACAATCAACCATGCCCTGTTCCTCCCGTTATTATTCCCAGTGGAAATCAACCTTCCACCACAGTTCCTAATCTCAACATGCCACCAGAACCACCTATGGAAATTCGAAAATCTCCCCATAATAAAAAGAGTAGGGATGATGGTGAAGGTACAAGCAAACGCCAATAAGTATTTGCAAGTCGCGCCACCTTCGTGGAGGGCAAGGCCCATGATATATATATATATATATATATATATATATATATATATATATATATATATATATATATATATATATATATATATATATATATATATATATATATATATATATATATATATATATATATATATATATATATATATATATATATATATATATATATATATATATATATATATATATATATATATATATATATATATATATATATATATGCCACCTTCATGGAGGGCAAGGACTATGAAAAAGAGCCGCCTACATGGACGAGCCATAGACAAATAATTAATAACCATCACTTAAGGTGGATAAAGAATAAAAATAAATTTTATTTACCTATTTTCGTATTTTTATATTTTTAGCTTTTATGTTTATTTTCTGCATATAGTTGCTTCTTGAAAGTTGTAGATCTTTTTGAGATAATGAATATAGATCCAAAATTTATGAATATTCTGCTTTATTATTTGTTTTTCCTCAAATTTTGCCAATCTTTTATGAACAAAATATATATACAAATTTCTCTAGATTAATATAAATGAATGAAATGATTTTCAAATAGCAATTTATTTCTCGTATAAATTGATATGTTGTATAAAATTTTCTATAAATGAATTTGAAAAAAAATTCAAATAAGAAAGAGAAAAAGAAGGGGAAGAGAGAAAGACAAATATTGAAAGTTTTCAGAAAGTTTTTGCACACAATCAGTTTTTAAAGAATCTATACAACTTTGGTTGTATCGATTCATTTTAAAAATATTAAAAAAAAGTAAAATAAAATAAAATTTCAAATATGTAGATGAGAAGGTAAATTTTGTATACATAGTTTGAAGCCTTATCTACTTGAGCTCTTGCTTACTTCTTGATATACTTGTCATAAGTTATATTATCAACATTTCATTCACATATACTTAAATAGGAAGAACAATGTATAATAAGGCTTAAATTCAAAACTTTTACTATAATATAATTTCTTTAAGAAATTACATTTCGTTTCTTAAATTTCATCAAGAACTACAAATCTTAAAATAAAATTTTAAAAACAAAATTTGTAGCCTTTTAATTTAAATTTTATTAGTTTTATTTTAGTTCGAACCTGTAACCTTTTAATATGAATAAGAACCCTCGAACCGCTGAGGCTTACACTCAGATGTGATACTAGTTTCCAAAGATTATAATATAACCTATGCTCAAATGTTTCTTAGTAAACTAATTCTCATAAATTAATATGTAATCAGAAAAATGGCAAGAATTTCAAACAGAGATTTTGAGATCCTAGATATTTTCGGGCTAAGATACTTGGAATAAAGGGTTGATGTAATGGCATCTTTAAAAGCACAAAGCCTTAATCATGCTTTAACGCAAGAGAAAATCCAACATGCACTGAACAAGCAAAAGCATTGGTGTATCTAAAACACCACATTCATGAGGATATAAAATCCGAATATTTGCTTATAGAAGATCCCATAGAACTTAGGGAAAATCTTAAAAAACGATTCGAACATCTGCAACGTATAATTGCACCGAGAGCACATCATGATTGCCTAACCTTAAGATTTCAAGATTTTACTACTGTACGAGAATATAATTCTGCAGTACTTTGTATCACCTCCCAATTGCAAATTTGTGGGGAATCAGTAACTAAAAAAGCCATGATATAGAAAACACTCACAACTATGCACCCAAACAATGTTGTACAACAAGAACAATATCAGGAAAGACGTTGTGATTAGTTCTGTGATTTAATTGCTATTCTATTAGTCACAGTACAAAATAATCAAATTCTTTTGGAAAATCATAATCAAAGACTTACGAGTTCAAAAACAATTCCTCTTGAAAGTAATGCCACTAAAGGTGGCAAAAGCAAACCTCGTAAAGGTGGTTATAATAACCGATGCATGTATAATAAACGTCGAGGTTATAATAACCAAGGTGATTATAATAACTGCGTAGTTTATAATAACCGAGGCGATTATAATAATCGTGAAAGTTATAATAACCGAGGAAGGTATGATAATCGCGGGGGAGGAAGAAATAATTCTCATGCAAGAAATAATAATTCGTACTGAGGAAAAGCACAACAACGATCTTATAACAAGCCCGAAGAAATATGTTTCAAATGTGGAATCAAGGGTCTTTGGGCAAATGAATGTCATACTGCCATGCATCTAATAGATGTATATATGGCATCACAAAATAATAAAAGAAAGCGTCAAAGCAATTTTATCAAGGAAGACTCTCCTCCACCAAATTTTGATGTAGCAGATTATTTGATGTATGATATTCAAAATGTTTAAATCATAAAGAACCACTTATGTTTATCTATTTATCACTATCATAACTTGTTTATGCATTTTCTTAAATGTTTGTTGAACAATTTATTTTATGTATGTTAATAAATTTATTAATAAAGTATGTTTTCATTTTCTATACTAATGAATGTTATATGATTTGAACATTATGGGTTTTATAAATAAAGAAGCTAAAAAATTCTTGATTGATAGCACAACTACACATAGTATCCTGAGTTGCAAATCATTTTTCACTCAATTAAAGCCAATAAGGGTGAACCTTCACACCATTGCTGGTACTGCCTACATGATAGAAGGCTCAAAAATGGCTTGTGTAATTTTTTCAAAAGGAACAAAGATCACCTTGCATGATGCATTATATTCAAGTAAAAGTCAAATAAACAAAAATAAAAATAACAAAGAATACATATATCTCATAGCATATGAGCTTGGTAAGAAACAAATTTTTGAGGAAATTCCATTTTCTTCAGGATTATATTATACTTACATTAGTCCAATTCAAACTTCTTGTTCATCCAAAAGGATAGACAATAAGAATGTGTTCAATTTATGTCATGATAGATTGAGTCATCCTGGAATAAGTATGATGTCCAAAATCATTAGATGCTCAAATGGACCCCATTGAAAAATATACGAACTCCACAATCAAATGTGCTTCATTGTGAAGCTTGTTCAATTGGAAAATTGAGCATTTGACTTTCTAAAACTAAAGTAGAAGGAGAAAATTTGGCATTCCTTGAAAGACTACAAGGAGATATTTGTGGGCCAATTCACCCACCATGTGGACCATTAAGATATTTTTTTGGTATTAATTGATGCTTTAACACGATGGTCATATGTTAGTCTACTGGCAACAAGAAATGTTTTATTTGCAAAAATCTTGCACAAATCACAAGGCTAAGGGCTCAATTCCTAGATCATCCCATTAAGAAAATTAGACTTGATAATGCTGGAGAATTTACATCCCAATCATTCAATGATTATTGTTTGTCAATTGGGATAGATGTGGAGCATCCCATAACCCATGTTCACACAAAAAATGGTCTACCAGAAACATTCATAAAACGATTGCACTTAATGGCTCGAACATTGCTTATGAAATCAAAACTCTCATCTTCTAGTTGGGGACATGCTAAACTACATGTCGCGGCCTTATTAAAATTAAGATTGAGTGTAAATCATGAATTATCCCCATTACAATTAGTGGTTGGAAAAGAACCAAGTATCACACACGGATATTTGGTTGTACGGGTTATGAACCAATAGCTCCACCACAACGAACAAAGATAGGCCTCCAAAGAAGGCGTAGTAGAGACCTTGGTGCCAAGGATTTAAAACCAAGAAAATCTATAAAAAAAATCCAACAAAAAGTAAGGTGAATCAAATTCAAACTGTTGAAAATATAATTATTCCTCACAACATTAATAAAGATTCAGATGCTACATCTAAGGGGGAGAATGATAATACAAATGCCGATAATCATGAAATATCAATGAATTATGTTCACACTAGAAAAAAGGTGAAACAAGATTGAAATTAGTATCAATGACATATTTGCATATCCCAATTTTTATTTGTCGCCACCCTTTTAATAAAATCGCCACCCCCTATTTTTTATTAATTAAAAAATAAATAAATAAAAAATTACGAAAATGCCATTGGACTTAAAACGAGTATTAAAAACAATCGAATCTTGAACTTTAACACTTTTATCACTCTAAAACTCACAAATTATCACTCTAAAACTCACAAAAATCCATCAAAAATTAACTATTTACACTTATACCTAAAAATTAAAAAAAGTGAAAATGCTAGCGAGTAATTGCTGAAAATCATGCACATTAGCAAAATGCGAAAATACATGGCGTTAACAAAAGCAGTCGAGTGTACGTATATATACTGCGTTTTGTGCAAGCATCATATTTTCGACATTTTAATTGAATTTCGACATTCGTATCATTTTCACAAGTTTTTTAAATTTTTATCGATTATCCTTTTTAATTTATTTATTATATGTTATTATAAATTTTATTATTATATGTTATTATAAATTTTATTATTATATGTTATTATAAATTTTATTATATGTTAAATTTTATTATATGTTATTATAAAATTTTATTATAAATAGTATTATTATTTTTTATGCTATAAATGTTTTTATTTTTATTATTTAATATTTATATAATATTAATGTTATTATTATTTGTTATTGTTTATTTGTTTATAATTTAACAATGTTATTATAACAATTTAAATTTGTTTTAAAATATGTTATTATAGTGTTATAATAATTAATTAAATTATAAAAATTGTAGTAAATGGTCTGGAAATCCGGTAGAGGAAGGGGTATTTTAGAGGCATCTGAGTGGGGAGTCCCATGGAGAGGGGTTACGAGGTTCTGCTAGGAGGGCGGCGGAAGAGTCGGTCGGATATAGCGAGGCCAACGATCAGCAGCTACACCAAGTGCGTACTAACGTTGACCAGCGAGCGAGCACAGCGTGACATTTGACTCGGCGACTATGATACCGAGTTCGATGAGTCGTGGGTGAGGAGGAGTCGTTGGGGCGATCGAGTGGGCCCCGATGAGAGGAGCTGCAGGTAAGTTTAGAGAAGACCTCAAAGCGCGTGGACCTCGTCGGTGATAGCCGAGCCATGTTGAGGATGCGCTCCACGAGGCGGGGCTCACGCTTCGATGATCCGAGGTGATTATAGAACCCCGCCGGGGGGCCGGGTCGATACTCGTTTGATTCCCTGCTAGGAGGGCACGTAGCGAGGGTTATTTTCGAGGGTTGGAGCGTAACCCTCCTATTTTAGAGTGTCGTCTTAGGAAGAAGACGATCGACTCTATCATCAGACTGCAGGACATGTCTGATGAGATGTATCAGATTCTACCGACTATTGAGCTGGGGCGTCTTCCTTACGTCGTGCACCAGCACATTGATAGTGCCCTGATAGCGGCCTTTGTGGAGAGGTGGCAGCCGGATACGAACACCTTCCACATGCCATGGGGCGAGATGACTATTATGTTGCACGACGTGCAACGCATTTTAGGGCTTACTATTGATGGTGCTCTTCCTACAGTTCCGCCTGCTGCTGAATGGAAGTTGGGCCTGGCTAGTTTATTTGGGGACCCGATAGCTGAGCTGCAGAGAAAGGGGTCCATCGATAACGGCAGCGTTAACGTCAGTGAGTTGTTGGAGTTGTGCCACCGTTCCCAGTCTCTGGAGACGCAGACTACTGCCTACTATATGGCTGTAGTCGGTTCGACGCTGCTGGTTGATAAGACCAGAAGTGGGATGAAACCGCACCCTATTATTGCTGTTACCGCTGATAAGGGTGAGATTGCTTGGGGTGCTGTTACGCTGGCGTACCTTTATCGCCAATTGGGTACGGCGTCGAGGGCTGGATGCCGGACTATTGCGGGTTGTCTGACGCTCTTACAGACATGGATTTACGAGTACTTCCCGTGCCTTCGCCCCCATCCTCGCCTAACAGATATCCGTAACAAGACCAGGGCGGAGATGTGGTCCCCCCAGAAGCCAACCAGGGAGCTAAGCAGGCTAAGAGAATACAGAGGCATACTGGACTCTCTGACAGAGGCACAGGTTTCGTACTTTCCTTAACACACCTTTACGTTTGTTATTGTTATTTTATATTAAGATGTTTAGGGTGCGAATGTCTTATGCAGGTTGAGTGGACTCCGTACGGTAATGACCCAAGGGCTTTACTGAATGCGCACCCACGCACCACGTTCATTGGGGGTATCACTTGCTTTGATATGATCGAGGTGTATTTGCCTGAGAGGACTGTCCGGCAGCTAGGGTTTGTACAGTCTATTCCTGTCCCCCCTCTGAGACCCGCCGAGGCTCACCAACCAGCTACGGGAGGCTACTCACTGACCTTCCCCCATTTGACTATGTACACGGAGACATGGAGTAGGTTTCCTGTTTGTGCCAAGGTTGATCATAGAGAGTTGCGTGTAGCAGCTTATCCATCAGAGGCAATACCCGAGTACATAGACTGGTTTAGGGTGTGCTTACATGCTTTTATCATTCCCGGTGATGGTCCACCCAACTCTTATGATATGGCGGATAACAAGGAGGCTTATGTTAGTGCTTTGACTTTTTTTTTAAATTTAAATGCGACAACATATTTTAATGGTTGTCTAATATATATTTTTTTTGTTTTATAGTTTGCATCTGAAGCCATGTCCCGCATGGCTCCACTGACCAGGATGGGAGACGTAAAGGATTGACAGCCTCGGGAGCAAGAAGCCGCTAATTTGTATATTGATGGATTGAGAGATTTACTGGGTGAATGGCAACTTTACAAGGAACAAGGGCGACATTAGATTTATGTTTATTTATAAACTTTTATTAGTATTTGTTTGAACTAAATTTAGATTTTATTTTAATTAGATTTGTTTGAACTAAATTTATTTGACGTTATGTTGAAGACATTTATATTTTGAACTGCATGAATTCAATTAAATACAATGAAAGAATATGGACCTTAATACACTGAAAGAATTATAAATGTTTATATACAAGTAAAGAATTATGAATGAAATACAATAAAATAATTATGGACTATCTAAGTTGATTGCATCATCAGCTGTATTATTTCCTGGTTGTCTCCCTCCCCCAAGCATCCTATTCCATAGAGATATCCTACTTTGATAGGGTCGTGCCAACTCTACACATGCAATGTCAGCTGCTGCTCTCCAATTTTGCTGAATTGGCGGCAGTGGTGATGTATCATCGTTCATTAAAAGTTGAACGTAATGATTACGGTGCACCTAAAGAAGATGTATAAGCTTATGTACGCCACGACTTCCCGCCATTCTTCTAAGTGGAAGAACTAAAAAATTATAATGACTATGACCATCAGGAGACCCATAGTAGGCAATGGCAATGTTCAAAAACGTTGCCGCAGCATAGAGATTTTGAGCTTCCATCCAGTGGTCAAACCTAGCTGGTCCATGCGAATGTCGACCAATCCTGTATATTTGTTCCTCCACAATCCCCAGTGACAGATATACGCGTGCGTATTGTTCGCGATGCGTTTCCATTTCAAGGGACATCGCTCGTCGTAGAAGTGGCCAGTTATCCTCGCCCCCCATTTCTGTAACGGTGATCGCTCTGAAACCACAATTACCATCACCTATAACATCGATCCAATCAAAGAGATATGGCGGTAGAATGTAAGGAATGTACTTTGGCCACGGGAACATTGAAAAATCACGCCCTGCAACACCATCTGAAAAAACTACAATTATTAGCATTCAATCCAACGAGACTAATATAAAAATCCACAGGAATTAAACATTTACCAGACAAGTTGAAACTGAAATTTATTCCAGCTGACGCTTGAGTGGTTCTGCCACTTGATCTCCCGCTTGATTTACGGATGATCTGCGTGCTTCGAATGGCTTTGTTTCTCTTAAGGGTTCCTGCTGGTTGACGGTCTTCCCTTCCTCGTGGGCTTCCTCGGGCTCGTATATTCGTACCATCCGGATGTAGTTCATCTTCAAGTACCGAGACATGTGTCTAATCACAGGGATCGACATTTAACACTTCTTCGACCAACCCTTCAAAGTAGTCTTTGTCGCACGCGTTGCATCTCGAACTTCTTCGTAGCCTGCCTCCCGCCTCTGCATACTTCAAAGTTCTCCAAAGATGTGTAAGTCGCTTGGGTGAATTACACCGGTACTCTAACATCAAAAACATAAAACATGCTAGGGAATACCATGGGTATGCTAAGAACACAACCGCATTTATCAAAAACATAATCCCCAACTCTAACATCCGGTTCCATTCCATTGAGAATCTGTAAGGCATGTACGGAAACCCTTTTGTATAGCGGTTCAAATGGGCTAAGTCTAGAAGTCCGGCAATCGAACTCATGGATTCCTAAGCGCTTGTCTTATTTTGGCTTGCGATTAGTCATCGTGCGTGTGCCTTTTGAACAATATATCGAATGAGCTGTTGCCACTACCAAGATAATACTTGAATGATGAGTCGGCTTTCAACTCTACTAGTAGTAAGGTTGCCAAAATGCATGCGTCATTCGCCTAGGCACGCTACAATTTTTCCTTATGAGGAATCCATGTCCCAGCTAAATAACGCACCACCCTTCTATTCCTATTCGACCACCTGGCTACAATCTCATTCCACCTGCTCTCAAATTCTTCGTACGTTAGACTGTTAACCAGTTGGTTCCATTTTCCTTGTCTAAAGAGCTGCCCCTGTGCGTTTTTCTTACCACCGCAAAGTTTGTCTACCATATTCTCCACATCATTTCCAATATGCCATACACAAGGTAAATGACGTACATCTACATCAAACAAAAAATCATAATTAAAACAATAAACATATACTTGGTATACAAATAAAAAGATAAACATGATTCTATTTACCTGGGTAGACATCACGAATAGCTGCAGACAAACCCTCGTCTCTATCCGAAACGATAACATTAGGCATCCGAACAGTACCATATATATCCCGCAACCTCTCAAGCACCCAAGAATAAGACACCTACGCCTCATCTCGCGATAAGACGAATGCAACCAAAAGTTGTGATTGGTTGCGCATTCCTATTATTTCAAGAGGGCCACTTTGCCTTATTCGTCTTGTTAGTTGTGTCTATCAACACAACATAGGGCCACGTACGTATCATCTGGATAGATATAGGGTTAGCAATTAATAGCCTGGTCAACTGCCCGTCGCTATCCAAATCTGTCCATATAATATAATTCTTCTCTGTGGCCAAATACAAACAATGCTGAAGAGGAGTCCTACCATCCATCTCTTCTCTCCTTAATGCTTGTCTTATGTTATAGATCTTGACTCATTCTAGGAAAATAATCAGTAAAGTTCTCCCTAATCGACGCATTATAAAGCGGTTGCATGCTAGTGGTCGGAGATTCCTTATATGTTGCCTAATATCGATTCACTATTTGTTTCTTACTTGGCCTTCTCTATATACAAAGAACGGGTGATTATGTCTGCCCTTTTCCCCTGGACACACTCTTATCGTCCAAGGTCTTTCTTCTGGATTACGGCTGGTTCCTATGATCATAAATTTGCAACCAGACGCACTACATGTTGTACCAGGTCTAACAGCATTATCTAGGTTCAAATCACCCCTATATTTACCATATCTATGACAACGTAGTACAAACTTTTCCTTGTATGCGCCTTCCTTATGTTTATAAGAACGCATACAAATTGAAAACCAATTTGTAATGCTATCTCATCGCTCCATTATGTAACTCATCTATAGATGCAAATTCTCTATCCGTAACAAACCTATCAGAATAATCTACATTATCTCCTAAGTTTTCATTATCCTGCAAATATAAAAAAAAATAAATATAATCTACACATAATCAACATCAAAACTTAATAAAGTTCAATACTTATTTTTAAAATAAATTAAATTATTAATTAATCATAAAACAATAAATATTTTAAATAAAATAAATAAATATAATCGAAACATAAACATAATTATATGTTAAATATTTTAAATAAATTAACATCAACATAATTAATAATATTAACATATTATAAATAAATTAAATAATATTAACATAAACATATTATAAATAAATTAAATAATATTAACATAAACATATTATAAATAAATTAAATAATATTAACATAAACTTTTTTTAAATAAATAATATATTATCAATTAATAGCCTACATATTATAAATAAATTAAATAATTATTAATCACAACACAATAAATATTTAAATAATTAATTAACATAAACATAATTATATGTTAAATAAATAATTAAAAAAAAAAAAAAAAAAGGAAAAATCGCACGAAATGTGCGAAATAACCATGGCAAAATCGCACAAAACGTGCGAAAATACCATGGCAAATTCGCACAAAACGTGCGAGTGTACCATGGTACAATCGCACGTTTTGTTAATTTGCATGGTATTTTCACACGCTTGTGCATTTTGCATGGTGTTTCGCATTCTCGTGCATTTTTCCTTTTTTTCCTAATTTTGAAACGATTAATTTACTTACCGAATCGTAATCTTGTTCGTTTTGGTTCGCCATTATTGTTTGATTACTATATTTAGCTTGTTTTCGTTTGGAACGTTTTTTTTAGAGATTTTTAGAGAGATGTTACACTTTTTCGGTTTTGAAATTATTAAGAAACTATTTATTTATATATTCAATTTTTATTTATTTATTTTTTAATTAATTTTTTTTTATTTATTTAAAATTAGGGGTGGCGATTTAATTAAAATGGTGGCGACAAATAATAATACCCTTTGCATATTCAATTGCAACAAAAATCATGGATGATCTTGATGAAACTGAACCAAAGTTAGTTGATGAATGTCGACAAAGGAGTGATTCGCCTAAATGGAAAGAAGCTATGAAATCCCTTATGAAATGAAAATTTTTTAGTCCCATAATAGAACTCCTAATGGAATAAAACCTATTGGATATAAATGGGTTTAGTCCTATAATAGAAACTCCTAATGGAATAAACTGGATGAATTGAGGGAAGCTTTAGAAGGTAAAGGGTTGCACATTAGTCGCACGTAGACCGAGTATTTGCGCTGTGACTTTAATGGGACATCACCGGTAGATGATCCGAAGGTGTCCATTGGTGACGCAGTTGTCAAAAGTACGACCAAGTACAAATATTTGGGATCGATCTTTCAAAGGGATGTGGAGATTGATGGAGATGTAAATCATCGTATACATGCGGGTTAGCTCAAGTGGCGAGTAGCCACCTCGATGCTATGTGATAGTAAGTTCCCAAGTAAGCTAAAAGGAAAATTTTACCTGGTGGGAATCAGACCTGCTTTGCTATATGGGACAGAATGTTGGCCCATAAAGAAGATTTTTCAACATAAGATGGAAGTCACAGAAATGCGTATGCTAAGGTGGATGTAAGGGCACACTTTGATGGATCGAATTAAGAACCAAGAGTTTAGAGACAAACTAGAGGTTGCACCTATTTCTAGAAAAATGCGCGAAAATATCCTGATGTGCTTTGGACATGTGCAGAGAAAGACTTTCGACACCCCAGTGAGGAGGGTCGAAAGCATTATAATAGAGGGTCAGAGGAGTCGAGGAAGACCCAAGAGAACTTGTGTGAGGGCACATTTTGTTTTTGGTGTTCTTGTCCTCTTGCCTTTTTAGTTTTACTTGTGTGAGGGTAAGAGGATTTAATCCATCTTTTCCGTGCAAACTCTTCTCTCTCTCTCTCTCTCTCTCTCTCTCACACTTCTCATTTTATTTCTGGAGTCGGGGGACTCCTTTGGTCGTGCGTTCCTTTATGGGTATGAGTTGCCGCCGTCCTTCCCTTCCTAGACCTTGTCCATAGTTTTTTATAAGCGGGATACACTGGGTAGGATGATGATGATGGTGGTGGTGGATTTAAATGGGTCTTTGTAAGAATACGAAATGAGAAAAATAAAGTTACAAGATACAAGGCAAGACTTGTAGCTCAAGGTTTTTCTCAAAGGCCGAGAATAAACTATGAGGAAACATATTCTGCAGTAGTTGATGCTACAACTTTGAGGTTCCTTATTGGCATATCTGCATGTAAAGGATTCAAATGTGTCTAATGGATGTAGTGACAGCGTATCTCTCTATATATATCCCATTAAGCGACTCTTATTTATAGTCCTTATTCTTTTTCCACCTTCAATGGTGATTGTTGTCTTTCTATAGCCCATTAGGCGACTCTTATTTATAGTCCTTGCTTTCCATGAAGATGGCTTGACTTGATAATTTATATCAATAAATATCGCATAGTCCTTGCCAACATAAAGGTGGCACGACATGCAAATATTTATTTGATTTATTGGCGCTTACTTGTATCTTCACCATCAAGAAGATTTTTGAATTTCCATAAATAGTTCTAGTGGTATGTTAAGATTAAGGACAATAGTGAAAGGTTGATTCCACCGGTAATGATAACCGAAGAATTAATGTGTGTAGCTAATGGTTACGTTGAGGATGGCTTACGGCCACAATCACATGATTTGTGGTACATGGTAAATTATTATGATATTAACAACCTTGTACAGATAATCCATTATAAAAAGAAAATAAATTTATAGCTTTTTATTTTAAGAGCAAATTAGTGTTAAAAACGTATTATAATAGATAATAATAAATATTTATGACTAAATTTAAGATTAATTGATTCTTTTATTCATCTAAATAGGTTATTAGTCGCAAAATATCTTCCACTATTCATGCATTACATTTTAACACCGATTAAGAATTCAATCTATAAGTTATCGCTCATATACATATCCTTAGACTCTTCATTCATATACCCATTCATATATCCATTTATTCGTTAATCAATTTATAATATATCATATTATAATTAACCTAAAAATGAAATTGTGTTGAAAAACAAGATTGAAAATCCTAATAAATGAAAATAATTAAAATCAATAACCGATTTAGTTGAAATTAAGTAAATTCTAATATCAGAAAGTTTAGGTTTGAGAATTAAGTTAACGTTAAAATTAAATTAGGTTGAAAAACAAAATTGAAAAATTTAATTTTAAAAATCCCATTGTCTTTTAAAAATCTGACATTTTGGTTCTTAATTTGTTTATTGTTGAATTTTATAAGTAACTTAATGATGTCACAACTCTACTTTAAAAGAAAATGCAGTATAAAGGACGGATTTTAAAAGAAGGCGGATTTTTCAAAAACAAACAAAATGTGAGATTTTTAAAAGAAAAAAAAGCAAAAGTTGAGATTTTTAAATTGAATTTTCCTTGGAAATAAATAAATCATTAACCTAATAGTTGAAACCGAGTAATAAAATCAACTTTGAGAAAGTTGAGATTTGAGAATTAATTGTTGAAAAGGAAGATGAAAGGCAACAAAAGGATTAGAAAATATTATAGGTATTGTAAGAGGAAAAAGTGGTTTAGCTAATGTTAAACACATACACATAACAATGATACGCTTCATATAAAATAGATACAATTCGACAGGGTTGAGGCTTTTGTTGGATAACTCATTCTTCATCAAAACAATTTCACAAATTTTATGACAGACTTTTATAGACTTCCTCCGGTTAGACCCGCTTATAAAATAATTAAAATCACAAATTTTAATTTGGCGTATTATATTTCTGTTGATCTGATTTTTCGTATTCTGATTGATTAATCTAATAATTTTTTAAAATCGAAACTTGAATTAATCACATCTACTGTTTTAAAGGAAACAAAATATTAGTGTAGAAGTCAAATTAAGAGTTATATTAAGTTTTAATGGATTGGGCTCTCCGCCGAAACAATTTTCAATATTAAGAGTTACACTATTGTTATCCAACAAACGGTAGGCACCCTTACTAGAAGCAATGTCCACAACTTACACCAAAACCCCGGATTTGTACAAATATACAAACACCTTGTGTGCATGAATTAATAAAATGTATGTATCTATCATTATCCATAATTCAATCATGAAAACAAGTAAAAGCATACATATCAAAGCAAGTAAGAGTCAAAATCAAGACATGCAACAGTTTAAGAAGTGAAATTAGACACTTACAAGCAATTCGGGGCAACATCATTTCCCCAAAACAGATGATGGAATTTCAAATTGTCAGATGAAATTGACACTTTAACTTGATTAGGAACGTGAGGTTCGATCATGTATTTCGAGTTGGTTTAAAATCGAATCTCTGTATAAATTTTATGTAATTTTAAGTCGTATCAAGTTATAGCTGCCTTGAACAACTTCAAGTAGAATAGGAATTGGATTGATAAGGGGAGGGATTTAGAATTGGTAATTAGTTTAGAGTAAGAATTAACAACTAGTCTCCTAGAGACATCTCTCTAGACCAGTCCATCAAATCTTATTTTCTACTCTTATTTCACAATTTTTTATGGACCAACTTAATAAAAGATGGTTTCTCAAAATTTGTGAAGATTTAATACTTAGAAAACTTAAAAATGCAAATTCAGAATTGCATGGGATTTAGAGAGAAATGAATTTTGAGAGTATTTTATTTATTTATGGTGAGTTTGAGTGTTGATGAACTCTTACTTATTTATGGGCATCAAAGTGGAAGACAAGCAAGCAAAGTGGTAAGATGTTTCTAAGTAGCATGACACTTATCTCACAACAATTAGGCACCATCATGCATATTATAACGCACATCACTAATCCACCATCAATAATTACCATTAATATTTTAAATAATCAAATTCAACTATTTTACCATTATATTATAAAATATTAAATTATTAGTAACTACTTAGCATTCAAGTCTTAATTTAAGGACAAAAATTAACAAATTACCTCGATAATATCGAGAAGCTATGTACTCTACTCTGTGTTCATAATAACCCGATCCGGAAAATCCGACCCAAATTATCCGGTACCCGGTTTCTAAAACCGGGTAATTTACCCAGGTTTTGCAAACCGAATAATCCGGGTCGGATACCCGAATTTAAAACCAAATATTGGATTCGGATCCGGGTCACGGATTTTTGAAAATCGGGTACCCAGTATTCGGTTTTCTTTAATTTTTTTTTTTTTTTTACTTTTTTCGTAAATAATAAGATTGTGATATCTCTTAAGTAGGGATGGTCATGGGGCGGGTCTGGAGCGGGTCCAACCAGACCCGGACCGGAACCCTTTTAGTTTTTTAAGATCCAGATTCGGATCCGGACCCTAAGGGTCCAATATTTTCAGACCCAGACCTAGACCCTCCGAATCTGATGGGTCTAGGGTCCTTAATTGATCCTTAATGGGTCTAAAATGAGTCTCTTTAATTTGTCAAATTTGAATTATTTGTAAGTTATTATATTTTTCGTATATTTGTAAGAGAGTTATTATCACATTTTACAAATATTTAATACTAATTTAATATCTAAAGTCGCATAGTGCCATCCATATACGCTTAAATTCTATTATAAATACTAGTTCGAGTCCATGAAATAAGGGTAATTGGGTTAGCATTAAGCAAGTACCATATATATTATATGTATTATATTTATTATGTATGATAATATGATATATATATATAAAATTATGTATATATATATATATGTATATATATATATATATATATATTATATATATATATATGATATATATATATATATTATATATTATATATATATATATATATATATATATATATATATATTATATATTATATATGTATATATATATATATATATATATATATATATATATATATATATATATTATATATATATATATAATATATATATATATATATATATATATATATATATATATATATATATATATATATATATATATATATATATATATATATATATATATATATATATATATATATATATATATATATATATATATATATATATATATATAAAAAGGGTCAAGGGGTCGGGGTCAGTCCGGAATAATCAATTATTTTTAGATCAGATCCAGGATCCAGTGGGTCTCAAAATAAGACCGAACCTTAAAAAGGATCAGGCGGGTCCAATAGGGTCCTGGACCCGTGACCATCCCTACTCTTAAGCTAACCTTCGATTGAATATTTCTAGAGAGCTAGTATTTGAATTTTATAATTGTTCTTACTTCAACTCATGAATAATAATATTCCCTCCGTTCCTTAAAGAAGTTCTCACTTTCTATTTTGGGGTGTTTTAATTGTTGTTTCCATAAGGAATCTTTCCATTTCTATCACAAATTTTGGACAAAAATAACCTCACTGATTCTCATTTTAATATTTGAATAATGATTATGGACCCACATATGTTCCACTAACTCTATTTTAATATTTTTATATTCCTTATGGTCCCCACATGTTTTTCACTAACTTCATAAAAAACATTTTTCAATTAGTTGTGGTCTCCATATTTTTTTCACTAACTTTCTTTAAATGCTTTTTTAATATTTGTGGTCCCCAATTTTCCTCCATCAAATTTATTATTCAATAAAATAATATCTCCACTATCTAAAAGATTTCATTTTTCTTAATTCCCGTGAACATTCCCTATGGGAACATCAATAGGAACGGAGGGAGTATTATTCTTTCATTTTCTTAATTAATCTTTTATGACTAATTAAGTTAAAGATTTTTAGAGAGTTTGTATTTGAATTTTATATAAAAAAAATATTTTAAGTGAAAATAGAGAAACAAACGTATGGTTGAACGACAAAACGACAAAAAAATAAAAAATAAAAAATAAAAAAACATTCGAATAAAACAAGGTATTCGGTTTCCGACCCGGGTACCCGAATTTCGGATATCCGATTCAAACCGGGTCGGAACCGGATCGCAATTTTAGGTACCCGAAAAACCGGATACCCGAATTTCCGGATCCGGGTCGACCCGGTACCCGATTTTAAACACCCCAAATGAATGTTTATTAATAATCTTAAGATCACTTCTTAGAGCAGTAAGCACAATCTGCATTGTGCACATTGTCACACTTTTGGCTTGCAAAAATTACTAATTAGAATAAATTAATAACTTCTAACAAAATTAACACAACAAAATCGACATAAAGACTCAAGAAGATAGGGAAGTTCCAAAAAACAAAAGTATATTTTCTCAAAATAATTTAGAGCTTGTTGCATAGCATTATCGTGCTATGACCTTGTTATATTACGCCATCGACCCGAATGAATTCAAAAAATTAATTTTGCAAAACTGCAACCAAAATTAGAGGTACACTCGTAGTTACATATGAAGGAACAACCCAAGTTAGAAATACCCACTTTCAATTTCAGTCTAAAAAGGAGGAATCACTCCCTTAAAGATGCAGTTACTTTTTTTTTGGTAAAAAGGGGACTGTGATTGTTTGTATTATTAGTGAACCTTATTTGGATTTTTTGAATAATTGGTTGAATAGGGTTAATAGACATAAACATCAAGATAAAGTTTTGGTTATTGTTGAGGATTATTTAATTTTGGTTGAATCAGCTTCTGATTGAAACTCAAATAACAATGATGAAGCTGCCATTAATCTTATTAATCTCATTTCTATTCTTTTTTTTCCTTTCTGTTATTCAATTTGTTATTACATTACTTGTGTCTCTTAATTTTGGAAAAGGATGATGATTGATTGGGTTCCATTTTGAAGGGATTGGTTTTCTGAAAAAGCAAGAATTTGTATTTGCAATGGCTATGGCTGATAATGTTGATGTGGCTGCAGTTGCACATAGTGCCATTCTACCACAAACGTCGGAAAAAAAAGAGTCCACAATTTGTAACTCAAGTAATGGTATTTGACGCAAAAATAATAAATAAAAGTAATGATATATGGTGAATTAAAATTTACTACAAACGACAGACTAAGGGAATTTTTCTTTAATGGTATTTTGTGCTAATGAACAAAAACTCAATGGTATATGGTGATCTACAACATTTCATGTGGTATATGGTGAATTATGAAGAAACTCAGTGGTATATCATGAAATTTCAATTTTTTTTCTATAATTTGTGATTTTTTTCAATTTTTTTTTGAAGGGTGTTGGTGATTATAGTACTGACGCCTTTTAAATTGCTGTACAAATTTCATACTATAGATTTGATTGTGGGATCAATTTTCTGGGTTTCATCCATTTTGTTTTTGAAGGGTTGTTGGTGATTAGAAGTAGTTAGCAAATGTTGTAGAAAAGTAGAAATTAGATAATTATTTTGAGTATGTCAATTAGTTTACTTTTTACATAGATTAGTCTTCCTACCATATTCGGAATATGGCCTTGTATATATAGAGTCAATGTATTCATTGAAGGTTAATAAAAAATCAAGTATTCCAAAAACCTTAAAACCGAGCTTTAATCCTTGTTTTCATGGTATCAGAGCCGTAAGGTTCGAACCCGGAAATTCGACTACCTTGCTGGTCTCATCATTTACCAATGATGGGCGAATCTTCTGGTGAAATCCCAAACACACAAATGATTTCCATGGATCGGAGCAAATGTTCCAACTATTTCAAAAATTAAACAAACAATCAACTTCCACAGAAAACCCTACATCTATGGTCAGAATCAATGAAAAACTGACTTATAACAATTATACAAAATGGTGCAAGCTAATGCAAATTGCCATTGGTGGTAGGGGAAGGCTCATTCACATCACCGCCGCCCCCATCGCCAATACCGAACCTGAATACCCACAATGGACCCAACAAGACTCAACACTAATCTCTTGGATTATAGAGAATATTGATGTCGATTTCGTAAACCAGTTCTTATATTATACCACTGCTAGGGACCTTTGGAAAGGGATTGAAACCCTCCTTAGTAGTGGTAGAGACGAACTCCAGATCTTCGATCTGAGTACCAAAGCTGCCAACCTTGTATAAGGAAAAGACTCCATTGAAGTCTTTTATGGAAAACTGAACATACTTTGGAAAGAAATTGATAGGAGGATGCCCAATCCTATGAAGTGTGCAAAGGATATCACCAATTTTAACACTTTTATCCAAAGGCAAAGACTATATCAGTTTTTAGCAGGCATAAATGACTCACTAGATAAAGAAAAAAGAGACATCCTCAATCAAGAGCCCTTACCCACCATTGATGCAGCCTATGCTACAATCTGGCGGGAAATAACTCGTCGAGGAATTATGGTCGGCGATTCATCATCGGGACACGGTCCCTCAGGAATTGGTAGTGGTCTAGCGGCACACCGGTCGGAAAATTCCTCATCCCGGCGTGAAGATCGAAGTCATTTTAAGTGTAGTCATTGTGGAGGCTCACAACATACTAAAATTGGTGTTTTAAATTAATCGGGTACCCGGAGTGGTGGGAGGAAGCCAATCAAAGGAGAGCCGCCACCAAAGTCACGGCTTTCCGGATCGGCGGCAAGGCAAACCTTGTGACCCCTACAACCGGCGTTCAACAACCACAAGAGGACCACACCGATAAGAGTAAGAGACCATCACCATGTATGGGAAGAGAGGTCACGAGTGAAAATGGTAATGAAAACTACCGCACAACAGTCGAAAAAAAATAAGGAAGACAAGGAATCAGAGAAAGGAGAAAAAAACTAATTCAGAAGAAAGAGAAAAAACCAAACTAGGGAGTAAGAAAGGTGGTGTTGAAATTACCCTAATAAAGGCTATTTATAGCCGTTGTACTTCTAACCCTACCCCCTACCCAACCGACAATTCAGCACACTACCCAAGGAAAGTAATTCCTTTTTCCCAAGCAAAAACCCGTCTCTAAAAATCTTCTCCCATACGTGTGGGCCCACCTATCTACATGGCCCAAATTATACACCTTACTTTAATAATTCCTTTATCACAAAAACTTGGACGAGACCGTCCTACTCTAAGACGAGATCTGGGCCGACCCATTGTTAGGCTCGTGTACTACACGCGCGCGCTTTGCCCTTCAAATTTCGTTTTTTTGTTTTTTTCATTTTTCTGTTTTTTTCATTTTTCTGGAAAAATTTCAATTTGGACCTTAAAGGTATCAATTTTGACCTTAAAGATATCAATTTTGCTCAATTATGCTCTTACTTTGCTCAGTTTTGCATTCAAGTTTAGAATATGTATATTGAATTACATTAATGTAGTTCATACAAAGTGTAATCAATTTTTCCATTAAATTGTTCAGTTTCATTGTTAAATTGTTCAATTCTCCATTGCGCAAGATTTTGAGCATAATTCATGTTATTCTGATCTACATGCATGATTAAATTTTTCCATTAAATTGTTCAGTTTCATGATTAATGTAGTTCATACAGGTATTCAGTTTTTATAGTATTCAGTTTCATTGTTAATTTATTCAATTCTCATTTTATACTATTCAGTTTCATGATTAATGTAGTTCATACAGGTATTCAGTTTTTATAGTATTCAGTTTCAATATTAATTTGTTCAATTCTCATTTTATAGTATTCAGTTTCATGATTAATGTAGTTCATACAGGTATGATTAAATTGAAATTGATATCTTTAAGGTCAAAACTAATACCTTTTTTATTAGAATTGAAAAATGCCCAGAAGATGGAATCAAAGAGAGAAAGCATGTAATTGGGCCGGCCCACTCTTGTCTTAACTTAAGACGGTCTCGCCCAAGACCAGCTGTTCCTTTATTCCTAATTTTTCCCATAAAAACTCCTCCCAGTCGTGTGGGCCCACCCCCCACATGGCCCAAACCTTACACCCTTCTTTAATTACCCACTTTTACCCACAAATAATTCTTGTGGGCCAACACCTTCCCAAGGCCCATACCCCATACCCATAATTAATACTCTCATTTTATCCCACAACACCCACGACCCAACTCCACAAAACCCACCTAATAATCAAGATTATTCACCTCTTTGTTTTTTACCCATCACAACCCACGAACAAAAAAATCACTTTCAACAATACGTCTCACTCATACCGTGCCCACCTCCTCGTGGATTTTCGACTGTGGGCCACCGATAGCATGACTTATGACTCCGCCAACCTTCTCAACACTGTTCCCTCTTCCCGCACACAAATTCAGACCGCTAATATGGAACATGTTGATGTTACTCGTGCTGGAGTTGTTGAAATCGCTCCCACAATTAATTTGCAAAATTGTCTCTTAATTCCTAGTTTAACTCATAAACTCTTGACTGTTAGTCAATTGACTAAAGAGCTTAACTGTACTGTTCTGATGAAATCTGATGGTTGTATTGTGCAGGATGCTAAGACTGGGACAATCATTGGGCGTGGTACCGAACGAGGAGGTTCATACTATGTTGATGAGACGGTGCAACAAAGTCGAGCTATGCTTGCTCGCGGATCTTCCGACCATCACCTCTGGCTTTGGCATCGACGTTTGGGTCATCCCTCTTTATCTTATTTGAAACATTTATTCCCTTTCCTCAAAAACAATGTTATGTCTTTAGATTGTGCTTCATGTGTTTTGGCAAAGAGCCGGAAACATTCTTATTTGCCTAGTAACTCTTGTGCTAGTCATCCTTTTGCTCTTATACATTCAGATGTTTGGGGCCCAACCCCTGTTTTTGCTACTCATCACTACTCATATTATGTTTTGTTTGTGGATGATTGCACTCGTATGAGTTGGGTGTATATTTTTGAAACATAAATCTGAAGTTTTCTCTGTGTTTGTCACCTTTTATAATATGTTGTGTACTCAATTTCATACTAAACCCCAAATTTTACGTTTTGACAATGGGGGGAGTATATCAATTTAGCTATGAAATAATTTCTCTCTGACCATGGGATGCTTCATCAAACCTCGTGCCCAGACACCCCCCAACAAAATGGGATAGCAGAACGCAAAAATCGTACCTTGTTAGAGATCACTCGAGCCCTTCTCATCGAGTCTCATTCTCTACCATCCTATTGGCCTGAAGCCATTCCTACTGCCACATACCTTACAAACCACCTTCCATCCCGTCCTCTGAACTACAAAACTCCTCTTTCCACCCTTAGTTCCTATGTCTCCCTTCCTTCTACTCACTCCCTCACCCCTCGTATCTTTTGATGTGTTGTATTTGTACACCTTGTCACCTTCCCATATAGGCTAGGACCAAACTTGAAGCATGAGCAATTAAGTGTATCTTTCTTGGCTATGGGGTAAATCAAAAAGGGTATCGATGCTTTGATCCTATACATAACAAAATGTACACTACCCTGGATTGTGATTTCTTTGAGCACTCTTACTACTACACACAGCCTGGTCCTCAGGGGGAGATGATTGTGACTAGCGATGACCTAAGCTGGCTTGTTTATCCTGTTATGCCTGATCAAGTTGTGACTTACGGTGCAGATCCAAAAGAGCAAGTAGGCGAAACTACCGACATTGTTTCTGATATCATAGTATCTCCTCTTCAGCCCACTTCTGTCCTACCTGATGAGCATCCTAACCCAGAGGAGGAGGAGATAAATTCTGGAGTTCCCCAAATTGATTCTAATAACAATGATTGTGTTGTCAATGTCAATATGCCACACAGATATGAGTTACCTCCTAGGAGCACAAGAGGCGTTCTTCCAAGGAGATATGATCCAGAATATGAAGTGCAAAGGTCTAGATACCCAGTGCATACGGAGAACAATGAAAATCTCTCACAAACAGCAGTTGCCTTTAATACCTCTCTTTACTCCAATAATGTGCCTCGTACGGTGGAAGAAGCTCTTAGGGATCGAAATTGGAAGAAAGCAATGGAGGAAGAAATCTCAGCTCTTGATAAAAATAAAACATGGGAGAAATGTGAGATACCGAAGTGAAAGAAGATGGTTGGGTGCAAATGGGTCTATACCATCAAATACTTGGCAGATGGCACTATTGAGCGGTATAAAGCTAGATTGGTTGAACAAGGGTACACTCAGACTTATGGAGTGGATTACTCTGAAACTTTCTCTCTTGTGGCAGAGATTGATACAATTCGAGTCTTGTTCTCTGTTGCGGCAAACAAAGACTGGCCTCTACACCAGTTTGATGTAAAGAATGCCTTCCTACACGGGAAAATTGAAGAAGAAGTGTACATGAAGGCTCCTCCGGGTTTCTCAGATGACTATAATACAGGAGAAGGCTGCAAGTTAAATAAGGCTCTTTATGGCCTTAAACAATCTCCTAGAGCCTGGTTTGGGAGATTCACCGCAACAATGACAAAGTTTGGGTACAAGCAAAACAATTCTGATCACACCTTATTCCTCAAGTGGCAAAATGGTTGTATTACTTGTCTGATCATTTATGTTGATGATATGATTATTACAGGAGATGATAAGGAAGAAAACTGTACACTCAAGAAACAATTGTTTCGCGAATTTGAAATGAAAGAATTGGGGCGACTTACGTACTTCCTTGGAATTGAAGTTCTAAGGTCCAAAGGAGGTATATTCATCAGTCAAAGGAAATATATCCTCGATTTGCTAGTGGAAACCGGCATGGTTGACTGTAAACCTGCAGATACTCCCATTGTTGCGAATCATGGTCTCCAGATGATTGAAGGAGAAAAATTAGTTGATAGGGGAAAGTATCAGAGAATGGTTGTCAAGCTCATATACTTCTCCCACACACGTCCTGATATTGCGTATGCAGTTGGAGTAGTGAGTAGGTTTATGCATCGACTACAAATACATCATATGACAGCTGTTATGAGGATCTTAAGGTATCTGAAAGGAACAAGTAGTAAAGGGATTCTATTCAAGAAAAACAATCACTTAATTCTCTTTGCCTACATAGATGCAGACTGGGCAGAAGATAGAGATGACAGGAGGTCCACTTCGGGGTACTTTACACTGGTTGGGGAAAACTTGGTTACATGGAAAAGCAAGAAGCAGAAAGTGGTAGCCTTATCAAGTGCAGAGGCAGAATTTAGGGGTATCGCCAAAGGAATCACAGAGATTATGTGGTTAAGAAAGCTCCTGAGTGAATTACACTTTCCGCAGAAGAAGACATGCAAGTTGTTCTGTGATAACAAAGCCGGAATCAGCATTTCAAAGAACCCGGTCCAGCATGATCGAACAAAGCATGTAGAGATCGATAGACATTTCATAAAGGAGAAACTTGAGAAGCAAATAATTAGTCCTCCCTTTGTGAGGTCTAAAGACCAGTTAGCAGACATCCTTACAAAGGTAGTTACTTCAGAAGCATTCGAGTAGACTTTGTGCAAGTTAGGTATTGGTGACCTAAAGACCTAACTTGAGGGGGAGTGTAGAAAAGTAGAAATTAGATAATTATTTTGAGTATGTCAATTAGTTTACTTTTTACATTGATTAGTCTTCCTACCATATTCGGATATATGGCCTTGTATATATAGAGTCAATGCATTCATTGAAGGTTAATAAAAAATCAAGTATTCCAAAAACCCTAAAACCGAGCTTTAATCCTTGTTTTCAAATGTGAGGGACAATATGGTTATTGGGAAACTTAAATGGCATCTCCTTTTCCACAATCTTAAGTTACTGAAATTTGTTAGAATAATTTTTTCACTTTAGAGCAAGTTCAAATCACATGGGTTCTACTTCTAACTTAATGATGAAACTAGTGGGTTTTGATTATTTTTCTTTTATAACTTATGGGTCTCTATTTTATACTTTGTTTCTCAATTTCAAGTATTTGTCTTTATAGGTTTTCGTAAGATTTTAATCATTTTTATAAATTTGTTGAAGCTAGAAAATACGGGCTCAAGTATAATGGAATCTAGTATTTCAATTAGTATTGTTAATTGTGGTAGAGTCATAAAAATAGTCTACTTAATTGCTTGTAGTATTTGTTCTCTGCTTCGATTGATATCCACTCCTATTTTTCTATTTCTTGCTTGAGGTGGTTGATTTTGGTGATTTCATGGTGGTTTAAAGAAAAATGAAGAAGAATTAGTGAAAGTCTGAGTGAGACTGACGGTTTAATGGGGTAAGTAATGAGTAGGGAGTAAATTGATGTGAGGGGTTTAGTGTGTGTGATTGAGTGATGTGACGTAAGGGGATAATTTAAAGTGGTGTAAGGACTCACTACAAAAATAAACTAAGATGGCTACCATCCGTCGCGAAGCTTGGCTACGGGATGGCTACTGAAAAGACCAATCGTCAAGCTTGGCTACGAGTAGTTTACGTAGACATCCCGTAGCTATCCGTTTGCTATGGACTATTTTCGAAGCCATCCCATAGCTATCCGTTGGCTACGGGCCATCCCGTAGCCATTAACATTCATATTCAAAAATAAATCTTAAATGCCTACCCACCCAAAATAAATCTTCCCTCCGATCCCTTTTCATTTCCCCTTCCCTTGTTCTTAATTCTAGGTGTGTTCTTGAAGTTAAAAGAACCCTAACCCACTATTCTCTCTTTTTTCCTAGATTTTTAAGAATCCTAACCCATTGATTTTGGTATTATCTATTGTTCTTCTAGGTTTTTTCTTCGATTTTCAAAAACCTTAACCCACTTATTTTGATATTCTCTCTTTTTCTTCTTGATTTGTTGTTCGATTTTGTGGGTTCGTTTTTATTTCTATTTCTAGTTATGTTATTTTAGTTGTTTCTCTCTTATTCTTCCATTTTCTTTGATTTTTTCATTATGTTTCGTTTTTGTTGTCGTTGTTCAGTTTGTTGTTCCTCGATTTTCTTTTGGATTTGATTTTGCTTGTATGTCTTGTTTTGGGTTTTTTCTTCGATCTTGAAGAACCCTAATCCTAAACCATTGATTTTTATTCTATGTCTTGTTCTGAGTTTGTTCTTGGATCTTGAAGAACCTTAAACCTAACCCATTGATTTTTCTTTTATGTCTTGTTCTAGGTATGTTCTTTGATCTTGAAGAACCCAAAACACAAACCCATTAATTTGGAGTATTTTCTAATTTGTTTTTCATTTTCATGAAGGAAAAGTTGGTATTTTAGAGTGAACAACAACACTACTTTGATGGCGAGCAATTGAAGGCGAGGAAGCAACCAAACATTACTTAATGTTGTTAAATTTTTTAGTATTAATTTTTTGTAATGTAATTTTAGAGATAAGTTAGATTATTTAGAGTATTTACTATTTGTAATGTAATTAGTTTAATGATTTGCTGTAAGTTTGATAGAATTCTTATTTTAAGAATTGATTTTTGTAAATTTAATATATATTTAATAATAATAATATAAGTTTTATTGTGTGTAATTTTAATATAATAAGTATTGTTTATTTGTTAATATATAATAATAATAATAATAATAATAATAATAATAATAATAATAATAATAATAATAATAATATACTTATATATTTTATTTATTATTTTAGTTTTATGTGTTTTCATTTAATAATATTTGAATGTAAAAGCAAGGTAAGGATATGGCGACGAAAATTAAATCTGACGCAAAAAATAGCTTCGAGATGGCTACGAATTTTGACTATGGCTACGCCTCATTTGGCTTCGGCTGCTGACAGTAGTCATTCCGACGCTAAGTAGGTGATGACTTCGGATTGGCTTCGAATTATTACCGTAGCCATCTTGTATTTTTTAGTGACTGTTATTTAAGGGTCCTAATTTTTCTTTCAATTAACTTAGTGTGTGAACTATATGGTTAATAAAGAGTTGGTGGGTAAGTTAATGGAATGAGTGGTAAGTAACGGTTTGTCAAAATAGTTTATTTGGTGATGATTCGACTCCCACTATTTAAATATTTTACGTTGACCATCTTTCAATTAAAATAATAATGCTGGAATTTTTGAAAATAAAAATAAAAAAATATAGAAAATAGAAATTGAAAATAAAAAATAAAAGTGTCTTTGTTGTGTTTTTTTTTAATATGAGGACAATAACACATATAGAACAAACACATGCTGCTTTGGTCTGATCAATTTAAACCTGTATTCAAGAAAGCATCCATAACAAATACTTTAAATAACTGCATACCTGAACCTTTCAATAATTGATTTCTCAATCAAGAATTTTTGTGGATGATGAATTAACCCTTCTAATTTTAATTTTGCTTCGAGAGGAATTGTAACGTTTTTTTAAAAAAAACGCTTTTAAATATTATCACAAATACATAAAAGTAAATTAAATTAAGGGAAATTCCACATGGTAGCGTTCAGTTTTCATAAAATGCTAGTGGTAGCACTTTCTTAAGAAAATTCCACATGGTAGCATCCAGTTTATGCACAAACTAATGGCCGTAGCATTTTCCGTTAAATTATTGTTAAATTCCGTTAAGTTCATCATTTTGTAAGTTTTTTTCCACATGGTAGCATCCAACTTTTGTTTAATTTACTATTTTAACATTATTCACGATTTTAACATTTAATTCACTGTTTAATTCATTAACGCCCATAAATATTGTAATAATTTTGTTTTCATTAAAAAACGACACGATTTATTTAGCGAAATTAATATTAGTCGTTTAAAAATAACATGATCTATTGTCATTTTAGCGACATTAATATGTATCATTTTTAATCGAGTAATATTAATGTCGCTAAATAAATATTTTAACATGAATGTCGCTAAAGTGACAATAGATCGTGTCATTTTTATAGAAGTCATATTAATGTCGCTAAATAATTCATGTCATTTTTGAATGAAAACAAAATTGTTACAATATTTATGGGCGTTAATGAATTAAACGGTGAATTTAACGTTGAATTGGTGAATTAAATGTTAAAATGGTGAATTAAATGTTAAAATAGTGAGTTAAACAAAAATTAGATGCTACCACGTGGAACAAAACTTACAAAATGATGAATTTAACAGAATTTAACAAGAACTTAACAGAAAATGCTACATCCATTAGTTTGTGCATAAACTGGATGCTACCATGTGAAATTTTCTTTAAAAAGTGTTACCACTAGTATTTCATCAAAATTCAATTCTACCATGTAGAATTTCCCTTAAATTAAATATTAATTAACATGAGTTGTATTAATATGATAAGCGAAACTTGGACGTACTACACAAAATAATACTCCCTTTGTTCCCTATCGATGTTCCCATAGGGAATGTTCACGGGAATTAAGAAAAGTGAAATCTTTTAAATAGTGGAGATATTATTTTATTGAATAATAAATTTGATGGAGGAAAGTGGGGACCACAAATATTTAAAAAGTATTTAAAGAAAGTTAGTGCAAAAAATATAGAGACCATAACTAATTAAAAAATGTTTTTATGAAGTTAGTGGAAAACATGTGGGGACCATAAGGAATATAAAAATGTTAAAATAGAGTTAGTGGAAGATATATGGGCCCATAATCATTATTAAAATATTAAAATGAAGATGAGTGAGGTTATTTTTGTCCAAAATTTATGATATAAATGGAAAGATTCCTTATGGGAACAACAATTGAAACACCCAAAAATAGAAAGTGGGAGCTTCTTTAAGGAAATATTATCCGACTCATACTTTCTATTTTTTTTTTACTTATCTAAATTATACTCTACAAATTAATTATAACATGCTATTAGGTAAGAAAAAAAAAAGAGCCGGAACCTGCAACGACTATTACTATACAAAATTTCCATAACCTTCTTGGTCTTAAATTATGCTCATCCTTTTTCTCTTGTCTTAATAATATATAATAATAATAATAACAATAATAATAATAATAATAATAATAATAATAATCACTACAATGAAAAGTTGAAATAGCGACGGTCATATTGCGATGACAATTTTTCGTCGCATTTTTTTTGACAATTGCGACGGTTTTTGCGATGGAATGAGAAATCGTCGTGCACTTTCGAATGTTGCGACGGAATTGCGACAAAAAACGTAGTCGTCGCAATAATTTCCGTAAGCGATGAACACATTCGTCGCCAAAATGCCTCGCAACTTCCCTTAGCATTATTGCGATGAACAAATTTGTCGCACAGTTGTCGCAATTTTATATTTCAAATATGCGACGCCGTGTGTTGTCGCAAATCGGTCGCAATTTTTAATCTCATCTTGAGTTGACCTTTTCCGTCCCGTGTCCGTAGCGGGCGTGTATTTCCATAATTTTCGGCGATTTACGTTAAATATTGATTTATACCAAAATTTACAAAAATTCTTTTATTTTGATTGGTGGGCGTGCTAGCATTCATTGTGAATTGGATGTCTATACGATTTATATAGTGTTATTTTATACAAAGTTTACAAAATTCCTTTGATTTTGGTCACATTCTTGGTTAGCAAGAGGTTAGTCATTTATCTTTTCAATTTTTTATACTCCCTGATTTGTTTTCAAATATTTTTTCAATATATCTTTTTTTCGCAGATTCCAATGCAAACTTTAAAATTAAATAATCTTAACTATGAATTTTTAAAAATTGTAAAAAGTCAATATTTAAAAAGTATATATTGAGACGAATCTTACAATATCCTACATGAATATGTTTTTTCTTATAGATGAATGTGAACCGTATAATCAAAGGTTTTACACTAAAATTTGTAAATTCTATTTGAGAAGAACATATGAAAATGGATGGAGTATATGATATATTATTGTTAATTTCCTGATCTTTTTATTTATGTATAATATATGTTTATAATTCTTGATAATGTAATTGAATGTGATATTTTGTTTATATAAGGAGAATATAATTAGTTTAATTAAATGTTTATCTATTTTAATATATTGCATATTTTATTATAATTATAGGTTCTTAAGATGGATTTACGTAATAACCGAAAATGGATGTATAACAGAGTTAAAAGTGGACAATTAAGTTATAGATTTATGAGAGGGTTGGAAGATTTTTTGGATTTTGCACGTAGAAATAGTTCGAATAAAGAGATACGTTGCCCGTGTAAGAAATGCAAAAATCAATTATTTAAGTAACCGGATGAAGTTCGGGAACACTTATTAAGAAAGGGATTTGTTGATAATTACTATGACTGGATGTCATTATAACTTTGCAGCTGGGACTAGTTCTGCAGTAGTGCAGACACAAGTGATTAATGACTCGGTACTAGAAAACATTACTCTAAATCCATACTCACAGTCACAGATGGTGTACGACGCAACTGCTAGTGTATTTCCAGACACTTACCAGCATTTTGTCCCGAGTCAATCAAGTGATTTACTTGCGAATAATGAACAATCACCGATACATGTAGATGAAGATCCAAACCCTCAGTCCAAATAGTTTTTTGAGATGCTAAATTCTGCTAACATGCCGTTGTATCCTGGTTGCAAGAATCACACCAAGATGTCTATGATAGGTCGATTAACAAACCTAAAAACCGACTTTCATGTGCCCGAAAGATTATATGACGAGATATGCTCGTTAATTAAAGAAGTTTTGCCCGAAGAGAATACAATGCCAAATAATTTCTACGACACAAAGAAACAAATAGCTGCCCTCGGATTACCTATGCAGAAGATTGATTGTTGTCCAAGCGGGTGCATGATATATTAGGGAATTAATGAGAATGCCAATCATTGTCTTATATGTAATACATCTAGATGGGGAAGAAACAAAAAGGGTGATAAGGTTTCAAGAAAACAATTTTATTATTTTCCACTTGGCCCCAGATTACAAGGATTATATGCTTCAAAGGCAATAGCTACTCATATGAGATGGCATGCAGAGCACCTTACCGAGGAAGGAGAAATGAGTCACCCATCTGATGCTGAGGCTTGGTTGACTTTCAATTCAACATATCAAGAATTTGCTAGGGAAACTAGAAATGTGAGAATTGGTTTGTGTATGGATGGTTTCAACCCATTTGGAAATTCTGGTCAACAATACTCATCATGGCCTGTGATCATTACCCCATACAACCTCCCACCTTGGATGTGCATGAAGAATCCATACATGTTCCTTACTGTAATTGTCCCTGGCTAAAGTAATCCAAAGCATAACATCGACTTGTACCTTCAGCCGTTGATTGAGGAACTGAAGTTTTTATGGGAGGTTAGGATTCAAACATTTGACGTATCAAAGAGACAAAACTTTCAGCTCCGAGTGGCACTGATGTGGACAATAAATGACTTTCCTGCTTATTCAATGTTGTCAGGGTGGAGCACAGCCGGAATTCATGCTTGCCCGTACTGTATGGATGATTCACAAGCTTTTTACTTGAAGAATAGAAGGAAAGTGTGTTGGTTCGATTGTCATAGGAGGTTTTTAGACATGAGCCACCCCTATAGGAGAAATAGAACTAATTTCAGGTACATAATTTTAATTTACTTCAATATGAATATATTTTTAGTAATGAAATAACAGAAATAATTTTTGTTCAGGTTTGGCGTTGTGGAAAAAAAAGATGCCCCTCCAGTTCGTTCGGGATATGAAATTTTAGCCGAAATAGAACAATTTGGTTTTTTGAGGATGCTTGAAGAAGATGCGATAGAACACAACAAGGAATGTAGTAAGTACTCCGCTAGTTGGAAAAAAAAAAGCATATTTTGGGATTTGCCATATTGGAAAAGCAACATGATTCGTCACAATTTAGATGTTATGCATATAGAGAAAAGCGTATTTGATAACATTTTCAATACGTTGATGTGTGTCCCTAATAGAACAAAGGATCATGTTAAGGCAAGACATGATTTACGTGATCTTGGCATACGTTCGGAATTGCATCCTTTAGGTATGCATGTGATTATGTTAAATATTGAATAAGTGAATGTTTGTTAATGATATTGATGTTTAATTTCTTCAATATATAGGTGCTTCTATTCCGAAAGCAGCATATACATTGAATGAACAACAAAAAGATGTAATGCTTGAGTGGTTAAAAAGTTTGAGATTTCCTGATGGTTACGTGTCAAATTTAGCAAGGAACATCGATATGGCTAAGCATCAGCTGTTTGGCATGAAAAGTCATGATTGTCATGTTTTCATGCAACGCTGAATACCAATTGCGTTTCGTGAGTTGCTGTCGTTGAAGGTTTGGGAAGCTCTGAGTTGCGACGACAATGCCCTTTGCGATAAGTCGTATAGCGACGGTCGTTTCCGTCGCAAATTCCGTCGCAATATGCTCATTGCGACTGTTTTTACGAGGAAAACCACTGTCGCTATTTATTCATTCTTTCGTAGTGAATAATATTAATAATAATAATAAATCAAGTGACAATAGTAAGTCCGTATCTATATCAAGCTACAACTGTTGTCCAAGTTAAATCAAGGTATACAATCCCATCTAAAAGCTTTCTTTAAATATATTTGTAAAAAATATTTTCATGGGATTTTATTTTACCAGAAAATAAGTGTTACATAAATTTATATCATATACCATTGCTTTTACTTTGTATAAAGTGAAATAATAATAAATGTATAAAGTTATTACGAAAATGTAATAATGTAAAATAAAGTAGGTCTTATAATTAATATTGTATAGTACGTAAGTATAATAGTACATGTAAAATACAATATTGATGTAAAATAAATTTATAATTAATACTACGATAACAAAGGATAATTATGAATGAAGTTATTATAATATGTTGTCTTGTTTTCTAAAATTATTAGTTTTTGTTCTTTAATTACTTACTTATCTTAGGAACCTAAGTAAATTGTACTGTACAAAAATAATAGTTATAAAGGAAGTTTCAATAATTATTTTAGTTATATATCATAAGTCTTGATATATAATGCTCATAAGATTTTCCATTAGTAGGAACTAAATAAATTGGGTGAATACTAAATTATTGTTCGATGGGTATTAAAATGTGTGCCTTTAATTGCATATAATATCATGTAATTAATAACTATAAATAACTTAATTGCCTAAAAAAAATTAGAATATAAAATAGTTGTTAACAATAGATAACTTTATAATTAAAAACTCTTAAATTATGTAACGTCAAAAAAATTTCAACTTAATTATTGAGCTAACTTCAATAGTTACAAAATAATAACTAAAATCTTAGTTAGAATAATTTTACAAGAATAATTATGATAAAGAAAATTATAGAAGTACAAATTTTGAGGATGCCATCAATAAATTGTTTGTGTATGAGTATACCGTATATTTATTTCATAGAAGGAAGTTTGATAAAATGTTTGCACAATAATTATATTTTATTAGTAAATATTATTTTAATCAGTAAAATAGAATTATTTTATTTATAATCGTTTTAGTTAGTACTCCCTCCGTTCCCTATTAATGTTCACATAGGGAATGTTCACCGAAATTAAGAAAAGTGGAATCTTTTAGATAGTGGAGATATTATTATATTAAATAAAAATTTGATGGAGAAAAAGTGAGGACCACAAATATTAAAAAGGTATTTAAAGAAAGTTAGTGGAAAAAATATGGGGACCACAACTAATTAAAAAAAGTTTTTATGAAGTTAATGGGAAACATGTGGGGATCATAGAGATTATAAAAATGTTAAAATGGAGTTAGTGGAAGATATGTGGGGACCATAATCATTATTAAAATATTAAAATGAGGATGGGTGAGAAGATTTTTGTTCAAAATTTGTGATATAAATGAAAATATTCCTTATAGGAACAACAATTAAAACACCCTAAAATGGAAAGTGGGAACTTCTTTAAAGAACGGATGGAGTAATATATAGTTTTGATCAATATAATGGTTAGTTTTGGAAAATAAACATCATTCTACTAATACAATCAAAGAATATGACACATGTCACTTTTATACATAATGTTTTCCCTCCTAAATTTGAAGTAGTTAAGTATAGAAACTTTGAGTTTTAATCAAATTTTATTTCTTAATGAATAATAATAGTAAGAAGGAAGTCAATTTTAAATCTTTTAATTTTTAAAATACACTTTTTTAAGAAAAAAATATTTTGGGTAGCTTTCATTTTATTAAATTAAATGACTACACTATTAATTATATCTTATTTATTACGATACAAAAATAATTAGAATATAAAATAGTTGTTAACTATAAATAACTTTATGATTAAAAACTCTTAAATTATGTAATGTCAAAAAAAAAAATTCAACTTAATTATTCAGCTAACTTCAATATTTACAAAATAATAACTAACATCGTAGTTAGAATAATTTTACAAGGATAATTATGATAAAGAAAATTATAGAAGTATAAATTTTGAGGATGCCATCAATAAATTGTTTTTGTATGAGTATACCGTATATTCATTTCATAGAAGGAAGTTTGATAAAATGTTTGCACAATAATTATATTTTATTAGTAAATTTTATTTTAATCAGTAAAATAGAATTATTTTATTTATAATCGTTTTAGTTAGTAATATATATTTTTGATCAATATAATGGTTAGTGTTGAAAAATAAACAATTATACGTAATAAATTTTTTACATAACTTAATAAACTAACATATTCGTGCATTGCACGGGACATATACTAGTTCATTTATAGTTTACGTATATCATCTCTGAAATGGTTCGGTTTGAATTAGGCTGGGTTTTAAAGACAAGTCTATTTTCAATCTATTTTTTATTTTTCATTAGTTTTTTTTTGAGAACTTATTTTTCATTAGTTAGGTATTAACAATTTTGATATATCTATAAATACTATCAAATATTAGCCTACAACATTATTTCTTTGTCCAAATCATGTGTCCTATTTCTTTGAAAAAAACATTTTTAAAAAATGTAAATACCTTTGTATTAGAATAATTTAGCATTACGTTATAGTCACATTAGTATTACGTTTTAAAGACAAGTTTATTTTCAATCTATTTTTTGTTTTACATTATTTTGTTATTTACAATCTATTTTTTAATTTACATTAATTCTTTGAAAATAACATTTTTAATAAATGTAAATACCTTTGTATTTGAATAATTTAGTATTATGTTTTAGTCACATTATGATTGTAAAAAATATTACAAGTTAATTAAGAAAAAATAGCTACAATGTATTTTTAAAATAATTTTTATAATATATTTTAAATTATTTTATACATGTTACATTTTAATAATTAATTTCTATAATTAATTACATATATATATGTTACATTTGTATGGAGAATTACTTTAAATATCCTAACTTTAATCTATTTGATTCTAAAAATTTCAACTTTTGATTAAAATTAAAAAATCCAAACTTTTGGATTGTCTCATTTTAAAGCTCTGGACTCTGTAGTTGAGAATATGTTGAGCAAATTTTCCTACAATTTTTAGCTTATTTTACCAATTAATTATTAATATTGATGAGAAAGAAAAAATTGGCCAATACAATAGAGAGATATAACAAATTTGATGATTTTATAGATCAAATGAATATGATAAATGTAGCAAACTGAGAGACATAAAGAGATTATTGAGTACAAAATAGATGTACTACTATAGTCTATATGTCATGCTCTTATCTTATGTAATCTTTTTCTTCCTAACTATGTAATGAAAATTAATCATCAATTACATCTTTTGCAAAAATTAAATATCAATATTTGACCAATCAAAAATTTTAATTGACTATTTATTAGTTACATATATGTGCAATAAATAGCAAAAAATCTATAATCTATCTATCTATAACTACTACTAAAACAAAACATTATTGATGTCATTATTTTTTAAAATTGCTTACGTGTCACTCTTTCAATAAAAATTTTTCCTCTAAAACACGATGATGTAATTGTATTTATTATTAATATTTATAGCTTTGACTTTTTTATTTTCTAATTATGACTAATATCATCAAAATTGATGGATTTTTTACTTACTCAGCCAGTCTCCTGAGAAATCGTCTTTATGAGAGACGTCTCTCAGGCCCAATTCATTAAAGCTTATTGCCTACAATTACTCTACATTTTCCCTAATGGGCCAACCCAATTAGAGATGATCTCTCAAAGAGACCGTCCTTCACAAGAATTTGTGTTACTTTTTAGGTTTAATATATGAGAAAATCATATATTTTATTTTATTTTCTTTCAATTATTTATAAAATCTTTATAATGTTATTTTTTAAATGAATATAGATATTTTGATATGGTTAAAACATAAATTCATCAATTTTTAATTTTTTATTTAAATAAATATATCAGAAAATTTAATATAATCGTGCATCGCACGGGCATTATTTAGTAGACAATAATCTTCAAAGTCTGATTTATTTACAAGTATGTAATTGTTATTGGTTGTATGTGAAATATAAGAAAAATTATTAGAAGAAATTAATCAAGAACTAAAAACTAACGATTTTTGAGTTTGTTGGGGTCAAATATCTCGTATACCTGCATTGTCGAAAATACCCCTAGTCAAAGGTCAAAGTCAATATATAAGTCAACACCTAAACTACCACTTCCAATAACTACCCATTACTCCTAAAGTAACTACGTACCCGCTACTCTCATCTACACAAGCATGATCACCATGAATTAACATTAATGAGGTAACTACCTCCACAATACTACAACCTATTGCTATAAATACCTCATTCATCTACATGATAAAGGTACACAATTCCACTCTTATACAGAAACTTACACTTATTACCTCTATGATTCCCAGTCAGACTTAAGCATCAGAGGGCTTCCCGGGACATCAACCCCCGGTTTAGTCTTCTTTGTGGTTGCAGGTACACCACTCGCGGCGGTCAGATCATCTCACTTCCCTTAATTTGAAGGTACTTCCTACTTAAAGTCTTTTTTATCAATTCGACCGTTTCTTAAGAGAAACAATTTGACACCGTCTGTGGGGACCGACAAACATAAAAGTCGTGTCTCTCAAATTCATAAACACAAATTACATACCAAAATCGATATTTATATGATATCACAATCACAATTCATGATGAATCGATATTCATATCAAACGTGAAAACAAATTTAGGCCACCAAAAACAAAATATGATTTGAATAACTTATCCGGCCAAAATAATACGCTTTAAATGAAGTTTTTCATCTCAATTCCACCTTCTCAACTTACCAATCAGAAAGAGATCTTCAATTACAAACTTCACTTTTTAGAAGTATTTGGTATATTCTTCTCTACGCTCCAGATGTTATTTTGGCATACTTCAAAATTGACGAAGGATAGCCGGATAAGCACATGAGATGTTATGGTAAATTGGTAATCCACCATCAAAAAAACAAAACATTATTCTTTCCATCAAGAATAAATCTCAATTGTATCCAGTTGCAAGTTATTCACAAAAAATATCCATATTTTATTTGCCAAATACCCAGCTTTAAAAAAATCAAATATTCAATCTTGAAGAAACTTCCGTGAATAACTGTTTTGTACGGCACAGTTTCCCCAAAGGTTAATTATAATACAAAAGAAAAAAAATGAAAAAAAGAGCCAAGAAAAAATAATAACCGCGGCAATATAGTTAGTCGATTGTGCATAATTTTCCAAGTGAATGGTTATTATCAGACTCATCTTTCAACTACCAACGTAACTATTATTATTATCATTATAATTCGGTTTTTTCATATCATATATTGGTTGATTATCACCTCATCATTGATTATCAACATGGTCTGGAATATATAGATTAAAAGTCGAACTCAAATTAGTCCCTAAGTTGAAAACATGGGGCCAAGGGTTTCCACATAGCATGGACCTACCGAGGTTTGATTATTTCTCTGCATAAAAGTCGATAACTTCAATCGCAAATCTTCTTTCTTTATCACCTTTATGCATGGGGCTAATATTAGGAGTTAGAACTCAACCATTTTCGGTTAGTTTTTAGCATTCCTTGCGAGTATCACCTAGCTTGATAACTCGATCCCTTGACAGACAAACCTATGTCCGGGGGGTGTTTTCCATTTGAATTCTTAATCATGCTGCGGACCTATGTCCGAATATTCATGAATTCTTTTGAACAATTCACCTAGCATCAAAATGAGCTAAGTCATTTTCCAAGTCCGAGACTCCTAATAGTCGGACTCCCTTGTTGGCCCAAACTGGAGGTTTGGGGCCAAAATGACCTATGTCATTTACCAAGTCTGTCACTTGTATAAGTCGAACCCCTTATTGGCCCAACATGTGAGTTGGGCCAAAATCAAGCCAAGTCTTGATCCTTGTCCGAGACTTCTATAATTCGGACCCCCTATTTGCCCTACAGAGTGTTGGGGCCTGAAATAAACTAAGATCGATTCGATGCGATATAGCTTGATGAATGATAACGGATTTCAATGACTTAACAAAACGTATGAACGAAAAATAAATTGGAAAAAGAATACAAAGATTTAAGGAGGTTCACCCAAAATTGGCTACGTTCCCCGTGGTGTGTAGTTGCTTGCTTGTATTATATTATATGAGAATACACTCTTACAATAGAGAATTACAATGATGTAAGAGATAACAAAAGGCTATGTGTTTAGGCTAAGGGGTTTTTGTGTTTGATGATGTTTGGTTGATCATCTAAGACCTCTATTTATAGTGCTTTTTTTATTATATTATATGAGAATACACTCTTTTTAGCCAAAAGGTACTTTACTATCAAAAATGCACACTTACCTAACACACCTGCCGCACACCCTTCACCAACAAGACCCCGGAGCCATTTTCTTCTTAAGACCCGGCCCCGGGCGTATACCCGGTTTGTTGAAAAAGCAACCACATTGCAAATGATGATTGCCAACAATTGCCAACCATCCAAGGGAACACGAGTCCACTTGAAACTTTCTATTTAAGATCACCACCATAATCCAATACAAAACCCTAAGAATTTGGTTTCAATCTTCCTCATACATAAGACAAAGATTAAGTACCTTTCAAATACCTCAATAACCATTAAAAGTTTTTATCCAAGTCCCTTCCTATTAAAACTTTATCCTATTTCCCATGCTCACCGCTTTTAAAAGCAATATCGCCCGAAATAATAGCTTGCATTACACTACCAACAAAGACAATTACGGATTCCCAACATTTGCTCTTTTCCTTCTTTGTTTGGGACACAACATTTCGAAATTTAAAATGAGAGGCAAGAGGAGGAACACCTTTAGTCTTCCATGGAAACCGGCTACAATTCCTTTCAAATATTTTTTGGCTAAGGTATAAGAAACCTTAGCCCTAGCCTCTCAAAAATTTCCATCCTAAGTATTTTCGGGCTTCACCCAAGATCCTTCATATCAAATTCATTTGGAAAACATTTCAAGTTCTCCCCCCTCAAACAAAGAATTATACAACCAAAGATTATCATCAATATACAAAAAGAAATACAATAAAGAATCATTTTTAAGTTTCAAGATATACACAACTATCATAAAACTTCTAACAAAATCATGGGTTTAAAGAATCAACCTCTCGACATTGCCAGCATCATTTTCCCAACCCATAAAAACAAATCTCTTCAACCACACACAGATTCTCCTTACCTAAAACCCCAAAGTTTCCACGCTTCTTTAAATTTCCTTCAAGCCTACCATGAAGAAAAGAGCCACATTCAATTTATAATTCCCAACCTCCATTGAACAAAGTTAAAAGAGTTCTAATGAAAATTTTCCAACAAACGGAGAAAATACCTCTTTTAAAATTAACACCCCCAAGGAGTACCTTTTGCAACAACTCTAGCTTTGTGGAGGGGGAGGAACATCACTAGAAGGACCCTCCTTCCTTTTAATATCCATTTGCACCCAACAATCTTCTTTTCCTTTCGGCTACCACCATACCCCGTTTATTTTTCGAAGTGATTCCATTCCTTCCTTCACGGCTATCAACCATTTACTGAGTCGTTTGAGGCCATACCTCTTTGTACCCTTTCAAGTAAAACCTTTCAACCCCAGCAATGTGGAGAGCATAGCAAATACAATCAAAACCTTCAATTACCTTCGGGCCACCATCTTCCTCCTTTGTCTAGTAGGGACAAAGGAGGAGCCCCTTTTGTCAACATTATCATCAATTTCTTTTCTAAATATCGGGAGGTAACCTCCTTTTGGCATCAACGGATATTACAACATTTTTATCATTTTCACGTTTTTCTACACCTAGAGACTAACATGCTTTTTCATCAAATACAACATTTTTGAGGTGATTATTCTTTGGGTTCATTACACCACACCCTACCCCTTTACACCCACTCCATAACCCAAAAATGCATTTTCTAGCCCTAGGTTCAAGTTTCCATCATTTACAGTGAATATAGGGACAACCAAAAACTTTAAGCTGAATAATTTAAGGAGTGTTGTACCACACTTGGGGGATTTAAACTTCAAGGCGGTATTTAGGGAAATTCACAATAGCATGTCAGAAGCCACCGCTTCTACCCCAAAATTGCCCCCAAGTTGGTTTTATATACCGAGCCCGCTAAACAACGCCTTATTCACCCTCCCCAAAAAACCATTTTGTTTGAAAGCTCGACAAGTTCTTTTGTCTCCCAAACCTTCATACGCAATATTGAAGAAATTTATTATCAACAAATTCAAGACCATTCCTGGCTTGTAAGGTCTTGAATTCCTCCAAATTTTTCTCCATCATTTTCTTCCATTCTAAGAAAACATCAAATACTTATTTTTATGTTTTATTAAAAACACCAAACCTTTTTTGAGAAGTCATCAAAAAGGTCAACAAGTACCAAAAAACTAAGGAGGTTTTTCCCAAGGCCCCCACAAATCAAAAAAAATATAATTAAAAAAATTCCCCTTGTGTCGGGGGGGGTTTTTAAAAACCCTCAGGGGGTTTTCCCTAAAAAAAAATGTTCAAAAACCCAAATTCCCCCAAATTTTTTTCCCTCAAAAAACCTTGTTTAAGTTCATACATACCTTTTTTCTCCCCCGGACCAAGTCTCAAGTGCCAAAAGTTTTTTCTCCCCCCCTTTTGGGAAAAAGTTTTGGGGGGCATTCCCGAAATCGAAGAAGTTTAACCATCAAGAGTATACAAACCCCCATTCATCTTCCCTTCATCACCAACAAGTTAACCCTTGGGCCCCTTAAGACCCACCTTTTCAAGGGGCTTTTAACCGGGGTTTTTTTCAAGAGTAACCCCCAAAAGATAAGATTCTTTTTTTAAAACCCCCAAAAATACCTTTTATTTTAAGTAAAGGGCCCCCCTTTCCCTCTAACATTTTCATTTTCACGCCCAACCCAAACTTTCCCAAAATTTTTGGGTTTTTTCATGGTCACATTTCCCCCCAACACTTTTTCCCAAGTTTGGGGAAAAATTTTCCCCGGGGTCAGTGGAAGGGCAAAACCCAAACCCCAAACCAAGCATCATCATCTTTTTTCACGGGGCTACCAAGACCCCCACCATCATCATTTTATCGACGTAACTGCATCGGATTGCCCCTCCCCCTTTTGGGGCCCCCCTTTTCACTAGCATTTTTCTTCTTCCATTTCCAAAAATCCTTCTTGGGGTTTAAGCTTGAAAAAGTTAAGTCTTGTTTTTGTTATTGGCCCTCGTTTTTGGGGTCTCCCCCCCCCTTTTCCACTCCCACTTTTGGGGAACCTTTTTGTAGTCCCCCCTCACAAATAATCCATCCCCCCAAACCACCGGGTTTTTGGGGGAAAAAGGGATAAAGGGGGTCCCTTTTAAAGGGGAATTTTTCACACCCCCCCTCCCCCGTTTTCCCTACCATGTAGAAGTTTCTCTAAAATTTTTTGTAAAGGAGGTGTAAAAATTTGGGTAAATTGCCAAGTCTTCATCATAAACCCCCACATCAATTTTTTTAGAAATCCAGAAAAGGGAAAAAACTCATCTAAGTAAGGTTTAAAAAAGGTTTACCCTTCCCCGTTTTTAATCGTAGAGTCTACTTTCAAGAGTACCCTTTTGGGTTAATTTGCCATATAGGGATTCCAATGTCCCCCCCAATCCGGTCGTAGTTTTTAACAACCTCTTAGCATAATTTTTTTCCAAAAGGGCCCTTTTTGATCAATTTTTTTCCCCATTTTCCCAGGCCCCATCCCTTTTCGCATCTTTCACACCATCAAGGGCCCTTTTCCCCATTTTGAATAAAAAAAGGTTTTTATTTTATTTCCCGCCATAAGAAAAAAATTTGGGCCACAAACTTCTACCCCCAACTTCATGGGACATGTTTCCCCAAACCCCGGGGGTTTTTTAAAAACCCAATAATAACCCTTTGGCCACAAAATTGAAATAAACTAAGACCCCTTCCCCGGGGAAATCATTAACCAAACCCATTTCAATGATTTTTAAAAAACGTTTTTTAAAAAAAAAAATTGCAAAAAGAACACAAAGATTTAAGGAGGTTCCCCCAAAAAGGGACGCCCCCGGATGTGTGGGGGGTTTTTATTATATTATATGAGAATACACTTTTTTAAAAAAGAGAATTACAATGATGTAAAAAGATAAAAAAAGGGGGAAGGGGGTTTTAAAAGGGGTTTTTTTTCTTTGGGTGATGTTTTTTTTATCATTTTTTAAACCCCCTATTTATAAGGCGGGGGGTAAAGGGGTTACAAATTTTTTTGAAAATAAATAAAACCCCTTTTTATCAATAAAATTTAATGATTTTGAAATCCCAAGAAGTTAAAAAACCCAAAAAAACCAAAATCCCCACGGGAAACCCGGGCCGGGCCGAAAGACTGAGAAGTCGAAAGGGCGGCGAAAGAAAATTCCCCCAGTATTCCTTTTTTTGGGGGGAACCCCCAACTTGGGGCCGGCCAAAAGGCCCCCCCCCCTCATCGCCCCCCCAGGGGTTTTCAAATTTTTCCAAAAAAGGGTCTCTTAAACCCTTTATTATTCATCATAAAACTCACATTTAAGGACCCATCAATAACATACAATTTTTAAATCCCCCTTCAACACCTTTTTAAATTGTTTTAAAAATTTTAACCCCCAAAATTTTTAACCTTCTAGGGGTTTCCCTTTAGAAGACACAACACATTTTACTCCCCAATTAAACCCCCAAAAAAAAAAATCGCCAAGTTTATCCTTGTTTTTTTCTATACGCCTAACCCCCATTGGGGCCCCCAAAATTGTCAGGGGAAAATCGCTGTTCCAAAATTAAAAAACCTGACTTCTATAAGCCCGGGGTCCCATCAAGTGTTGGGGGCCAAAAAAAAAGCCAAGTCTTGATTCAAAGTCCCGACTTCTATAAGCCCAATTTTTATCACCTCAACTTTTGGGTCAGGGAAAAAAAACCAATGTCATTTTTTCCGCCCCGACTTCATAAGTTTGAACCCCCCCTTAACCCTTAAAAAGGGGGGGTTTTAAAAGACATGTCATTTTCCAACCCCGACTTAAGAGTCGGACTTTTTCCCCGGGCCCAAAAACCGGGGGTTTGGGGGCCCAAAGACCTAGCATTTACCGTCTAAGACTTGATAAGTCCACTCCCCATTGGGGGCCCCAAAGGGAATTGGGCCAAAAAGCAAAACTTGACCTTGTCCCGAGACTTTTTTAAGTCGGACCTTTTTAAGGGAAAAGTCGGGGCCAAAATCAAGCAAAAACCCCATTTAAAAAACCAGATTTCTATAAGTCTGACCGCTGGATCACCCAACCCCAGGGGGCCGGCCAAAATGACCTTGTATTTGGGGGTTCCAGACTTCTATAAGTTTGACCCCCCCATTTTTCCCCCAAAGGGGGGTTGGGGCTAAAAGACCTATGTCATTTGGGGCCGTCCCAGACTTTTTTAAGCCCACTCCCCTCACCCCCCCAAACCCGGGGGGGGCAGGGGGCCCAAAAACCCCCATTTGCCCTTCCCCCAAATTCCCCCTGCCTCCCCTATCACCCCCCAAATTGAGGGGTAAAAACCTATTTTCATTTTCCGTGTTCGGGACTTCTATAAATTGGGGCCCCCATTAGCCCAAACTATTGTGGGCTAAAAAAACCTATGTCATTTTGGGGTCCAAAATTTTTAAGTCGAACTTCCTATCACCCCAACCCGGGGGGTTACCCCAAAAACCATGCATTTGCGGGTTTGGGCTTCTAATTTTACCAACAGCCCCTTGGAAGGTTCCCAAAACCAACTAAATTTTATTTTTATCTTGGCCAAACATCCGATCTAAAAACCGTTCCTTTTACCCATCCAAATAAAAATCCAAAAAAGATATTTTTTAATTTTTTCCCTTCCCTATAGCCGATTGCCCCTAATTGGGGCTTTTTTTCCCTTTTGGTGTGGCCATTCGTCAAATATCTGTATCGATTTAAAATACCACAAAGGCAAAAATCAAATATAAGCAAACCAAACTAAACCCCAAAAACTACCCAACCTAAAGTAAAAGCATCCCTCTACACAACAGATCCCAAATTCCCTTTAAAAAACCCCCACAATTCAACCTATTTCTATAAATACTCTTCATTTACATGATAAAGGACACAATTCTACTTTATCTTTTCACTTTTACATGATTTTAATTTGTAAGGTACTTTATATATATATATATGTATATATATATA